>JAJOZX010000139.1:560000-670000 GCA_023014485.1 Bathynomus jamesi | reverse complement strand
CCCCGCTATGCACGAATTCGAGATTACGCGGTTGATTAATTAAGGACCTACCGCATAATAAAGCGGAAACACTCTCGAGGTTACACGGTTCGAGAATTCTCAAGTCCATCCGCGCGAATATTCACGATCATTCGAAGACGCTAATTGCACCCACGTAGAAGGCCCCAGCCCTCTAAGATTCAGAGTCAGTTCCAGATAACCCTCCAACAACCCTTCAAGCCTAAATTCCATCTTCAAGTTTCCCTTCATTCGATCTTAGTGCCTTTGCCACCTTCCCCCTTAGTTTATGCAAGTACATCATACGTACAGTGTTTGTTTATTATTAATGTATGATATTATGCATTAATTATTGTTCTCGTTCAGGTTTATAATTAATTTATTATGTCGTTATGGTATTTGATCGCATAAACAGTTCATTAGGTTAGGTTTATCTATTGATTTTATAGGTTTATTATAGTTTGAAAATTTGTTGTGGAACGTAACCCCGCTAATTAACATTGTGTCTATGGGAAAATATATTTCACTATATGAGAATTCACTATACGCGGTAGTTTTCAGGAACACAACTTCCGTGTATAGCGAGATATATATATATATATATATACACACGAGGAGTGATCAAAAAGTATCGATAAATTTATTGCTACGGACAAATGAATGCAAGTAAGAAATAACCGTTTACATATGTGAGTCTTCCTGCCCTCTGGCGTTTGCAGTCTGAAGCAAAATCTGCTACCATGAGTCAGTAGTTGGTTGGAGCGCTTAAAAGGAGGGTGTGTTTTTGCAGTATGTATAAATCTCTGAAATGGAACAACGCGCGTTCGGAGACGAACGAAATTACTAAAACAGCTTTTGGAAATGATGCTATCAGTGTAGATAACGTTTACAAATGGCACAAAAAGTTTAAAAATGGAGAAACATTTGCTCGTACCAGAAATCGAATCTGTTGGACATTTTCATCCGCACGAGAAGTGGAAGGGCGGCCACTGCGTTCCTTTTCTTCAAGCGATGTTTCTCCACTTTTAAACTTTTTGTGTCATTTGTAAACGTTATCTACACTGAGAGCATTATTTCCAAAAACTGTTTTAATCATTTCGTTCGTCTCCGAACGCGCGTTGTTCCATTTCAGAGATTTATACGTACTGCAAAAACACTCTCTTTTTAAGCGCTCCAACCAACTACTGACTCATGGTAGCAGATTTTGCTTCAGACTGCAGACGCCAGAGGGCAGGAAGACACATATGTAAACGGTTATTCTTATTTGCATTCATTTGTTACGCGTATCGTAATATTTTAAAATATTCCGTAAGGATATGGGGAATGGTTAAAGGGACAAAGCATTCACCTTTGCTAAAGATACTCATGAGTCAACTGAGAATAACTATAAAAAGTCGGTATCTCGTTTATGTGGAGATACGCGCACGCGTGTGTGTGTGTGTGTGTGTGTGTGTGTGTGTGTGTGTGTGTGAATACTAACAAAACTTTAAAAATTATGGTGAAGTTACGGTAAAATGCGAGGATCACAGTTGTTGTTGTTGGTTAGCCGATCAGCCCACCCTGATCGAGCAAGCCGGCGGCATGCAGGTAACCGATTGCCTTCTCCGGAGTGGACCAGAGATTCAGCGCACTCGTGATGTTGTGTTGTGCTCTATGTTGTGCTAGAGCGGTACAGTCTGTCATAATGTGTTCAATTGTTTGTGGTGTGTCCTGGCACAAGTGGCAGGTGTCGTCTGTGGGGTTGTCTAGTCTGTGTTTATATGTCCGTAAGTTGGGGTGATGTCCACATCGGAATCGTGCTTAGTTAACTCGATCCGATCTGCTCAGGCTGGTCTCTGACCTGTCAATGGGTGGCGGCTTCGCATCTAGGACCGCATTCGGACCGAGTCCTGTCAGTGCTTTGTGGGTTTGGTGTGTGTGTATGTGTTTTCTGCATTGTGTGATGTCTGTGGGGCATGGTATGGAATGAAGTATTTGGTTATAATGTCTCTCTGGTGTTACCTTAATGGTGCGAGGTGTTGGTACATGATTGTACATTGTACATGTAGTGGCAAGGGTGTTTGGGTTAGTTGTTGCTGCTGCTATGAATTGCGTTCCCCTCATGTTTAAATGGTCCCTAATTTTCAGTATTTTTGTTTCTGTGTGCAGGTGTTCTATTGGTGTTGTTTGAGTACATCCTGTAATGATACGAAGTGCGTTGTTTTGTATTGTCTCTAAGGTGTTTATGCGCGTGTTTGAGATAATGGGTGCCTAGCATGGGCTAGCATAGTCCATAAGAAGGATCACAGTTGGTAAAATATACAGTAAGTGTGATCCCACCTACCGTAATTTAGCCATACTTTATTCCATAAACAACAATGTATAAGTAATTTATATTATTTATGGAGATGTTATAATTTTTCTGCATTTATTATTTTGGATGACACCATTTTCCTCGGAATAAAATCACGTGTTGGCTCAACTTCAGAACAAGGTACTTAACGATATTTTTAATTTCAAACTGTGTGTCAATTTCAAATTCAAGTTGCAAAATGAGTTATCGATACAATCCTTCTTGTATCCAAACACTCTAAAAAATAATAATTTTCTACTAAAAACTTCAAATAGGCTCGAAATATCTTGTTTGTAGGTGAAGCGCGTCCTCAAAAAGTATGAATATGGGTGTGAATCGGTTTTGTGCGTATTTTAAAGGAACCTTCTTGCTCCTTTTTCTCATCCAGCATAAATGGGCTCCATCGTGGCCACGTCGTAACGCTGTTTCCCGTTGGATCAGCAAAGTTAAAGGACGTTGGGTTCGATGGGTGAGTTTCCTCCGTGTGCAGATGATATAGCGACCCCTGGTTTGGATTCCAGTAAAGTTGTGGGTTCCTTCTTCCGTCATATGACCTTAGATGTTACGAAGGAAGTTAAACAACCCCAAAAAAAGAGCAATAACAATACCACACGTAAATAAGAAAGGGTAAAGAATTAGTAGCGTGAGTTCCATTTCGTAAACCGAAGAAGTGAGGGAGAGCATCATTGAAGGACGACAGTATATTCCGAACCTATAAAACCAGGTCATCCACAAATCTAAACCACTTTTTCCTCAGCCAAATATCCCTCAATGTTAATTTCCGTGAACTCTATGAACAAATTGGATAATGCCGAAGATAAAGTGGGCCTGAGAGGGTGTCATTCTTTGGACGACAGAATTCACCAATTATCTATCACGCATAATTAAATCAATTTAAAAGTTACCATTTGAGAATAGAAACCACTTCGTTATTTTCTATACGGTATCCCGACAAATATTCCAAAGTTTTATCAAACAATGAAGCGACAATAAGCGACATTTACTAATTGAATCTGTCCCTAGTTTTAAGAATAAAGCTAATGAAATTTTCATATTGGATACTGAAAACTGCATCCCAGTTAACGCAAACATTTCGCCAATCATTTTGCTAAATTTTCAGGGACTACAAAATAAACGAATGAAACTCACGATCTAGGCGGAAAATCGCGTTTGCGCAACTTCAGGAAGCTATAAATAAACAACAACTTAGTGGTTTCTTTTCTATGTTATTCGAAAAATTCCAAATAATGAAGCGAATCGATGTCATTTGAAAGGCAAACTTAAAAATAATGTTTGCAAAGGAATTTTTACTCGCAAAGTTGGATTACCATCTTTTAAAATACATTTTTACCCTTTAAAGGTTTTAAATAGTTTTAATGTGACCACTGAATAATATGAACTTCGTCGAACGAGTACTTTGCTATTGTATTACAGTGGCCTTTTATTATTTCTGTTAAATGTAATAAATATATTACTTTTTGTCCTAATAACGAGTAGGGTATCTCCGAAGGTACGGTCACATCATCTTAATAAATGTTCAAATCTACGTTAGTTACGTTGGCGTCAATGAAGTTCCATTATAATTTATCATACAACCAGTAACTACCGCAACGTTTGGAACTCATTCATAAATTATTATACTAAACTTCGTTCGCAGTTACTGCGAAGGAGCTAGCAACGGCATCGAACCTACGTTTTGTAAAAGTTAGTTTTCCAATAGTTTTCGTGAAGGAGAAACGCGAACGGAAGTTGTTAATGAGAAGAATAAAAATAAGGATGTGCGAATTAATTAACTCATTATATAAATTCCCGTTTCACATTAGTTCTTCCTAAAAAAACTTTCATCACCATCATTTAAGGCATTTTTTTTCCTTTCAATCGTACGAAACGCAATTGGAAAATGAGCTTTAATAATTAATTATTTATCATCTCATTTCATTTTTAATAGTTTATTTAGTTAAGTTTACATCCGTTAAGGGATGTTGCAAAAGTCGCGGGTTTTTTTTTCAGGATTTTTATCACATTTTTAAACAATTATATTTCTCTAAACAAAATATAAATTCATTATAATTTTTCCAAAAAGAGTTACGAAACATCCGGTTTGTTAGCCCCAACTTCGCGGTATATTTTTATCATTAACTCATATCATCGTTGCCTCGAGAGTTTTCATGGTGTCCGAGGAAGTCAAATCTCGTATTGCAAACGCCGTAATACCAGATCAATGTCGATGGTCTGCTCAATCCCACTAACCTCAAGTGGATGAGCGAAACTTTGCAAATGTCTGTAAACAGAGTTCAGAAGTGATCTGCCAAATATCCTGAAATCCTGAAAAGAAATACCACGACGTTCGCAACACACCGTAAATTAAGGTCCACCCACTTTCCACATACAATCAATGGAGTTGTAAGGCTGGTTTTACAGTATATATGTTCATGTATGGCTCCATTTTAATAATAATGGTTCATTAAGTGATGTATATATATATAGTGATGCATATACAGGGTGGGCCAAAAAACTTACCAAACTTTAAAAAAAATATTGTGGCTCACCCTGTATATGCATCACTTAATATATATATATATATATATATATATATATACATATATATATATATATATATACACACCGGGTGGGCCAAAATAACTATTACCCAACTTTATAAAAAATATTGTGGCTCACCCTGTATATTGATCTTACTGCTGAGGCCGTATGTTGTACCCATACTTTTACTCTTTCAAACGCTGGCTTTGAATGTAGAGTCAACGCCCCAGGAGTAGAGGTACAGGCTCACAACTGGAGGGAGGTATCAGAATATGATGCTCAATTGAAAGGCGATCAAAGTCAGCAACTTGATACTTTCAGATGACAGTCAGTTTCGCCATAAATAATTAATTTTCCTAATTTTTACAACATAATTAATTTATTTCCTTTTTCATTTCAGACCATCATTCTGCTATAGTTGGTGAACAAGTTATAACATAATGACACTCTTTGGAAGATGAAGCATTGATATTGAACCTGCGTAAGGAGAAACACGGGTGCAAAACGAATGAAGGAAGAGTTTCCAAATAAACGATGGACGATACCTGGACTTCAATATCTCATAAAGAAAATCGATATCACGGGGTCGACCGAACGAAAAGAAGGCAGTGGAAGGCCAAATACATCACGTACTGAGGAAAATATTGACACGGTTTCATCCATGATATGCAGTCAAGAAGAACGGCCCAACAACACCCACTAGTCCGTTAGAGAAATTTCAAAAACTACTGGTATTTCTCGCTCTAGTGTTCGTCGTATAGTAAAAGATGATCTGGGTCTTAAATTTTTTAAAAGAGTCGAAGTTCATAAGCTCTCTGCATCAAATAAGCAAGCAAGATATGATAATAAAAACCCACTCTAATAGACAGAGTTTATTTCCACAACAGTTTCGATGCCCACTGGCATCCTCTTCGGGTGGATACAGAAAAACGTTTTTCTGTATCCACCCGAAGAGGATGCCAGTGGGCATCGAAACTGTTGTGGAAATAAGCTGTCTATTAGAGTGGGTTTTTATTATCATATTTGACCTTCACGTAGAAAAAAAGTGAAGTTTTTGCATTTATTAAGCAAGCAAGAGTTGAAAAAATGTCGTGCTCTGTTAGATCGATTCCCAGACAGAGAAGTATCGAAAATATGGTTCAGCGACGAGAAGACCTTTACGGTTGCTTCAACAATAAACACACAAAATGACCGAGTTTATGGAAGACGGACAAAAAATCTATCAGTCTAGATCGACTTTGCACGGAACGTCCGCATTTTTCTCAAAAAGTCATGGTTTCCATCTTTATTTCAAAGTTAGGGAAGTCAGAGATTGTTTTTGTTGATCAAAATGCCAAAATCACTGCCGCTTATGATCAAGAAAAAATCCTTGATTTGGTACTGCCGTCGATAAGGCAGAAGTCAAGGTTGCAAGCGTGCATTGATAATTATAATTGAGGAGGGCACATTCCGCATAATCTTAGACTCAATTAGGTAACTGTATAGAAACAGAAAGTTTTTCTACTCGTGTCTGTATAACAGCGAATTACAAAATAATGGTTACAGTTAGCAAAAATCCAACTTCACCACGAGATAGACCATGAAATTCTATACAGGACACATATATTGATTGTACAAATAACATTTGATAAAGGTAAAATTATATTGTTCAAAATCAGGATAATAGTTTTTTGGCCCACCCTGTATATATATATATATATATATATATATATATATATATATATATATATGTTAAACACAGACCGTGCATGGAACAAGGAACTCTTCTGGGAAAATTAAATCCACTATAGTCCGAATAAGTAATGGTAATGGTATTTGTCATTTACCATTACTTATTCGGACTATAGTGGATTTAATTTTCCCAGAAGAGTTCCTTGTTCCATGCACGGTCTGTGTTTAACATATAATGTTCTCAGGGAACCATTCTGAGTTTGTATATATATATATATATATATATATATATATATATATATATATATATATATATATATATATATATATATATATATATATATACACCTTTCAACCTTTCAAAGGTTCCGCGCGATGATTCCTCATTTCACGAAGGTCAAGCTTGTCGCCCCTCCTCTCGAGTTGGCCTGGTGAAGTAGTGAGTTAGTTTCTTGTACTCTCCGCCTCACATAGCCAGGTACGATCGGCTCATCGGGGGTTGTTCTGAGCCAGGGGTCTAATCTTCTTTTGAAGATGTCCACTGCAACACCACTCGTGTTTCTTAGGTCTTTGGGCAGCTGATTAAACAGTTTTGGTCCTCTCACAACAAAACTATTTTCTTTCAGGGTTAAGGATGTTCCCTGTCTAGCCTTTAATTTGGGAACACGACACAGTCTTCCTTTTCTACTTTCCACCGTTGTTTGGGGAGTTACAGGGTTCAGAGTAAGATTAGGGACTAGTTTCTCCATTATTTTCCAAGTGTAAATAATGGTGTATCTCTCTCTTCTCCTTTCCAGTGAATATAGGTTTAGTTCGCGTAACCTTTACCAGTAATTTAGCTCTTTGCACGCATTGATCTTGGCTGTGAAGCTTCTCTGAATCCCTTCTAGCTGGCTAATGTCTTCTTTTTTATATGGGGATGTTAGGACCGAGCAGTATTCCAATTTGGGTATGATTGGTGTTTTCAGTAGAGGAATCATTACATTCCTATCCCTTCGTTTAAAGGTTCTCAATATCTGCCGCGTTATTCTCTTTGCTCTGTTTACTGCTATCTTATTTTGTGTTTCAAATTTCGCATCATTAGTCATTACAACCCCTAAATCTTTTGTTCTAGAATTTCTCTGCATTTCCTCTCCATTTGGGGTATAATATTCCATGGATTTTAGGTATTTTCTTTTTCCGTACCGCAACAGCTGAAATTTCTGTGTTAAACTTCATTATTGTTGTCTTCCATCCACTTGTAGATTCTGTTCATGTTGGTTTGGAGAGATCCTATATCTTCTGGGTTTCTTATTTTTCTAATGATCTTTGTGTCATCAACAAAGGGTGTTACTGTGCTGTCTCTGGTAACGTCTTCATCTATGTCAGTTAGCATGATTATGAAGAGTAGTAGAGCTAATACTGTTCCTTGTGGTCCTGAGCTGAGGACCTCTGATTCTGATGAAGATACTCCTTGTACTGTAACGACTTGCCGCCGCTCACTAAGGAAATTATATATCCATTTCCCTATTTTTCCTGTTATTCCCATATACTTCAGTTTATTTATTATGATTCCATGGTCACACTTGTCGAACGATTTGGCAAAGTCTGTGTATATTACATCATAGTTTTCATTACTTTCAAGTGCATCAATAATGTTGTTGTGATGTTCCATCAGTTGTGAGAAGCATGATCTGCCTGACCGAAACCCGTGTTGGTTATCATTGAATTTTTTCTGAGTTTCCAAAAAGTCATAGATTTTCTGTCAAACTATTCTTTCAAAGGTTTAAGGAGATGAGATGTAAGAGACACTGGCCTATACTTTTTGGCCTCGGATCGATCTCCTCCTTTATATATTGGAACTATGTTCGCGCTCTTCAGGATGCCCGGTATCTCTCCCGTGTCTAGTGATCGTCTCCATATCGAATATAGGGGCTCAGCGATTGCATTCTTGCAGTTTTTGATCAGTGTTGATTCCATTTGTCCGGTCTTGCCGCTGAGTTTATTTTTAGTTTCTCTATAGCTTGTGCAATATCATCTGTCGTAAAATCGAAGTCCGTTATACTTTCCCTTTGTAGTTCTTCTTCAAAGAACGCGTTTCTATCGCATATCAGTTTGTCAGTTTTTGGGTTACTGAAAGATGATTCGTACTGAGCTCTTAATATTTCGGATACTTCTGTTAGATCATCAGATAAAGCACTGTTCTCGTTTTTCAAAGGTCCGATAGTCGCATGGTTTTTTGCAAAATTATAAAAGTACTTTGAGTTAACCTTTATCGCTTCTATAGCGTCGTCGTCTTTTTTTTCTGTATGCTTCTCAATTAGTTCCTGTATGATGCAATCGATACTCTGCAGTTTATCATTTAATATTTTTCTGATGTTGTTATCTTTATAGTTACTTAATTTTACAGTCACTCTTTTTCTCTTTCGGAACAATGACCTCTTTTGTCTCTCGAACCTGATAAAAGTATACTGCGAAGTTGGGGCTAACAAACCGGATGTTTCGTCTCTTTTTGGAAAAATTATAATAAATTTATATTTTCTTTAGAGAAATATAACTGTTTAAAAATGTGACAAAAATTTTGAAAAAAAACCCGCGACTTTTGCAACATATATATATGGGATTGAACTCAGAATGGTCTCCTGAGGTTTTTTCATGATACACACAAACCGTGCATGGAACAAGGAACTCTCCTGGGAAAATCAAATCCACCTAGTCCGAATAAGCAATGGTAAATGACAAACACCACAGTTGCTTCTTTTTCATGACGTCAGCCCGACGTGGGCAACGGGTCACTCGAAAGAGGCCCCAAAAATATAGCTTCCCTCATGTATCTGCAAAGTAGACAGTGTATATATATATATATAATATATATATATATATATATATACGGCAAGTGAGGCGCTTGCTTTTTCTGAATACCGAAGCCTGAATCTGAAAACAGAAGCATTTCGCACAAATGCTAAACCTTCCTAGACATAAACTTTATCATTTAAATCATGTACTCGTGGTAAAAAATTTTAAACACAACAACTGTACATCTTTTAACCTGCGCTGTTGTACTGTGGTTGTCGAGAAACTAAATTCATATACATTAACAAAATCTCGTTACCCAATGGAGTGGGGTGAGAAGGCAGAAATAGTTTGGATGCGACAGATAGAGGGCAGTGAAGAAAAAGGTAGATACTAAAGCGAACACATTCATTCATAGACGCATCCAGGTGGATGAGCACCCCCTCCCCCACCACACAGCTAAATCCTATACCTAAGTGACCCATTATGCACCATTTGTGGTGATACTCCAGGAAACTAAATTACGTTATAAATAAATTAATAAATTTACGCAGATACTTATTGTGAGCGCCCGGCAGCTCAGTGATTCCGGTGGCGGACTCCGAGCGGTGTGGCACTGGTTCGCTCCAGGCCGCTGACATCGGGTGGAGTTGAGTTGGACGCTTACTCCGTTTCTGCTCTGGCTCAGGTGACCCTCGGGGCATACACACCCCAACCTCGTGAAGAAATACGTCACATTTATTTCATTCAGTGATGATCTACTGAAGTAAGAAAGGTTTTTGAGCGTGTGAAATACGAAAGACGATGACTTTGAATGGAATTTAGTTACATTTTTGCTAATGTCGCGCGCATTCTACCTCAACAAAGGGTAACTTTGGCAATTTTTATAACTTTTAAGAATGGGTGATTGTCGTAGACTCACAGGCTGACGGAACTGGTTCCAGGCCACAGGGGTGAGTGTCATAAACGGTTCCGTTTGGGGAATGAGCGTCGTTGTTTCAGGTTGTCCGAGTCCTATATCCAGTTTATCGCTGAAATAAGAAATAGGCGAAAACCATCGTTCACTTAAAGTTACCGTTTCCTCGGACTAGAATGTATCTGCAATTAGTGGCTTCAAATTCTTTGGATATACTCGAATATATTTGCTGTATCTCTGCTTACAAATTTTGCACCGCGTTTTAAATTCGTTAGCGAAGTACATATCAAATACACACTACTATTGTTCCTATATTTAGTATATCTACAATAATTTTGGTGAGCATTTGTTGGGTTGAACATCGTGTTAAGAGTGTTCACAATGTGATGAAGGAAGTGAAGCGACAACCTTTATCACAGATCTCGTCCAGTGCGTATAGCGAGACGTCCGCTTTAAGCCAATACCTTAAAGAAACACCTTCATCACTCAGAACAAACCTTAGGTGGTCTCTCTCTCTCTCTCTCTCTCTCTCTCTCTCTCTCTCTCTCTCTCTCTCTCTCTCTCTCTCTCTCTCTTTCTCTCTCTCAAAAAAAAACAAAAAAACAACCCTATGAGACACGCAAAAGGCGAAACGGAAAATGGAGTTAGTGTTTGAAGAAGCCTTTGAATTGTGAAAGGAGGAAGAAGGTTCGAACGCAGAGTGTAAAACTTCTTCGTAAGGGGTCACAGAAAACGTAATTCAAAGATGCATTTGCGGATGCGTTTTTATGGTTTTAAGAGTAATTACGGACCCGAATGAAGCGTTTTTTTCATCGTCGAAAGTTTACCACAAAATACAAATTTGAGTTACTTGGAAAAATGTTTTCTTTCATTATATTGCTATGAAAATTACCATAAAACACTTGAAAAATACATGTGCATAGTTTTCACAAACTTTACGGGTGGAGAAATGCAAGCTAAAAAAAAAAATATATATATATATATATATATATATATGTAGTGGATCGACAAGAAATAGACCAACAAATAGACAGACAAATTCTTCTTTCCACGCCTTCATCAAACATTATTCGAAAAACACACGTGGGCAAAGAATCAAACAATGGAAACATCTGTTTCTTCCCAAAAGGAGCGAACGCAAGCTCTTCAACAAAAGGACGCGCGGACAAGGCGTCTTAAGATTTGGCGCGAAGTCCTACGTCACAGGAACTACGTATAAAAGCGAGCACCCACTCACACTCATTCTCACTCACTCGCACTCAAACACTCGATTTCCATCTTTACGAGCAACACGTCCGACAACCGCCCTCCGGTTTCCCGCCGGAGGAGTGGCCTGCTGCTTCCTTCAACGCCTACGATTTATCATCAAGTAAGACCTTCTATAGACCGCCTGCAGAAGCAATCCTTCGAAGCCCAACCAGAATCACTTCAGGCCTACGCCGGCAAGATCATTTATAGGCCATCCTGCACCTCGAGAAGTAACATCACCTCAGGCCTACGTTTTACGAAGCCTACATCAAGCATCTCCATCATCTCGAGAGGCTTAACGGACAACGACAACTCGAGCCTACGGTAATAGGTTCCTCTTCAACACTCCTTCAACAGCGGTTTCATCGTCCCGTAAAGATAAGTACATCTTCTCTAAGTAAATCACATGAAGCCTACATTAGCCTACCGCCGAACGGTAGGCTATACTCCCAAAGTGAGTAATTAAACGTTCCAATTGACTCTCGTTAAATGACGCAGTAGGCCTATTTTCCCAAGTCAAGTGTCATTCCGAAAACCGTAACTTAGCGTATCATTGTGTGTTATTGTGTTCATTTATATGTTTATGTGATAACTTAATTTCTCTTACTGCAGGCCTAATTCATTTACAGTGTATATTCCCTCAACTATCATTAGGCCTATCCAATAATGCACGTCGTTAACTTCCATTATTATGGGGCCGCATCATTTATTCTGTGCCATTACTAGGCCCATTCAATCATCTAGCCTACTTAATCAGAGTGTCATGTTTTCCATTCAATGTACCAAACGCACGTGCATTCTTTATATCATTTACTAGGCCCATTCAATGTTCCATGTTGCATGCCATTTACATACCATCAATGAGTATATTACTTATTACGTGTCAATTAAGCTATTAACATTTCATCTTATTAGCTAAGTCTATGTCATAAGCATACCGTAAAGGCTATCAAACAATCACTATCAATTCTTTGTTAATCACGGTGAATAAATAATATCTTTATTTTTCATAATAAAATACAAAACCATAAGGTCTTTTATAACCTTAATATTAATTTGCTTGGGTGTAATCCAAGCTGGTGACCCTCGCTGCCATTCCGGTCGCTTCCAATAGTATGGTGGGCCTACTCCATTAGCTACTTTTCAATTGGTGATACTTTACATCATAAATTACTAACCTAGCCTATCAATAAACAATCAGTCATTACATCAATTAATCATTAGCATACAATCAAATCATTATCACCTTACGCGGCTAAAAACTAGGTCCACTAAAATATATATATATAATATATATATTATATATATATATAATATATATATATATATATATATGATGTTTGCGTGCGTAGCCTATCTTTAAAACAAAAACACGCTTTTTTTTCGTTCATCGTACGTGATTTTTCGCCGTACAAAATATATATATATCAACAACTATTTATCCGTTTTCATTGAACAATAGAGGATATATTCTATAAGCATGAAACGTGTTATGTCCAAATTTATAGGAAAATCATGAAAAGAAAATGTCTGTAGAGTTACATGAATTTTCAACTTCAATTTTCTCAAAATAAAAAATTCGAAATACCAGATAAAATATTTTTAAAAAACCTTGGCATTAAATGTTTTTCAAATTTGCACGATAAGTAAGAATAGTATACCCGCAAAAAGGTAGAGTGCAAATCAATTGAATGCAAGATGATCAATAATGTTCAAAGGTGGGGAGAAGGGGTTGGTTTAGACCCTCCAAAGGAGAAGAGGGAGTTATGCAACAAGGGGGGAGAGAGTAACCTAACTTGGCAGCTCAGGCCCACAAAAGTGTATATATATATATATATATATATATATATGAATTGGGCTAGGTCTTGGCCAATGTCGTAACACCGCTTCCCGGAGATCAGCGAAGTTAAGCGACATTGGGTCTGGGCAGTAGTTGGATGGGAGACCGTTCTTTGCGCCCAGATTATGTAGCGACCCGTGGTTCGGATCCCACGTAAAGCTGTTGTATGTATATATATGTGAGTGTGTATGCATGTAGGTTTGTATAGAAAAAAGTAAAATCCTTATTAAGACGTGTATGCGGGCCGGGACTAGACCCTTCAAAGGTGGAGTGGGTAACCTAACCTAACAAGGGTAATAAAACACAAGGAGAGAGAGAGAGATGTTCTCGCAGGCATAACACGGTGCATACTGGCGTCTTTACAAGCCTTCCTGGGCGGCTTTAGCATCACAGGAGGCTTAGAAGGCAGCCAATTGTATGGCGTAAACGGCTCACAGGCAGTTTCTTTAGAGGGACAGAGAATACAGACAGACAATACACACACACACACACACAATCTTTAGGCTTAGAAGGCGCAAGGCGTAAACAGCTCACAGCCAGTTTCTTTAGAGGGACACAGCCAGGAGCTGGCACAGTCAGTCGTATATGGTTTAATCGCACACAGTTATTTCCTTGTACGTACGTATAAAGGAGAATTAAAACGAACATTGCCCTGCCTTAAAAAATAGCAAAACACACACACACACACACACATCGTATATGACTTAATTGTACACAGTTATTTATGCATGCAAAGGAGAATTAACACCGTTGTCTCAAAAACATAGCAAAATACACGCATATATACATACTTACATGTGAACATGCCTTCCTTAGACTACCTCACAATCCCCTTTCATACATAACCCCCCAACCATCGGCACTATTATAGCACCAACTAACCACCACCACCACCGCCTTTCGAATTATTTAAAACGTATTAAAGAATCTTTCGAATTAATTATTTAAAACAAATTTTTTGACTTAACACACAAATACATATATCTTTTAACCATATAATAAAAAAAAAATTAACTTAATTTTAAACCAGGTTTAGGGGTAACTTATTTATTTTTATAAAAATCCTATTTTCGGGCGGAGTTTGTATTTTACTGTGTAAAAAGTCGGCAGACAATTAATTTCAGACCATAAAAAACAGAAATAAATACACGGATATATATATATATAGACAAATAAATACAGGGAAAATATATAAATCCATGAATATTTTTTTAATTTCTTTATTAGGTTCCAACAAACTGCCATCTACGAATGTAAGAACAGAATATTAACTGTCCAATCTTTTACCTTGCATATCTGGCAACTCTTCCACCAGCTGGTGAGAAGGTTGCTAGAGGTGCCATTTAAGCCGAAAATATTGCAAATAGCCTACACATTCTTTATAAAGTTCTGATACTCAAATTATGTTAATGAACTTCCTGGTAACTAAATTACACTGGGGAACAAATTTCAACTTTTTGTCTATTGAATTAGATTTGACAGTTAGCTCTAGGTAATTTGGGTGCGCTGAGCACGAACCTTTACTCGGTTTTGCTCTATCAGGTCCTGATTTTGCTCAACACCCCTCCTCTTTCGTCGTATTCATAAAAAGGTTTTTTTCTCAATACTCGCTGTCTTTTTGCAGTTACACATTATGCAACTAGGTTTTTATCTAGGTATTTGTACCTATTGTTATGGTATTGTTGTATTATGTATATTTTTATATGTAACACCCTAAAAATATTTTTAATTTTGTCATTTTTAACCCATTTTAATATTAGTAAATTAAGCTAAAAATATCATAGAATTCTAAAATTTTCTCGAGCGTTCCTGTTCTCTGTAGAGTATTCTAGAGGGACAACTAAAATATATAAAAGCGACTCGTTTCCAGAGTTAATCAGTCAATTCAATCAGTCAGTCAGTCAGTCAGTCAGTCAGTCAGTTGAGTTAGTTAATTAAGTTTGGGCATTAACATAATTTTGAATTGGCATATGATTTAGTGAGTAATTTTGTCATCGTGATTTAATATAGTTGATTTAATTAGACGTAATTTATATTGTACCTACTCATCCGTGTTTCTAGTTTAATTTCATAGATTGTAAGTACCTATTTCATAATAAGTACCTATTTAAACTAATTTTTGTGTTTATATTTCAGATTTTCTTAAATTTATATGAATTAAGGGCTTTAAATACCTTTACAAATTGGCAGAACAATCAAGCAATATGTCATCAAGCACTAGAAAGTTCAAATGCAAAAACAACCCTGATTCCTTCTGTTATATATGTGGAAATTTTACACTTCCACATCAACGAGCAAATATAACTGACTTCGTAAAAAGAGCTTACTTAGCTTATTTTGGCATAAAACTGGGGGACCAAGATAAATCGTGGGCTCCACATAAAGCCTGCACTATATGCATTGAAAGACTGCGACATTGGACGAAGGGTTCGGATTCAAAAATACCTTTTGGAGTTCCGATGGTAAGTTTATGATTTCATAAAACTACGTAATTTAATCACTAGTATACTGTAACTTACCTAAATGTAATTGTAACTTAGGTACATAAACAAAAATTTACAGAAAATGTTTATAAGAATCTCAAATATTGCATAAGGTTGAAACACATAGAAATGTTAAATGTTTGGGTGATAACTTTTGATAAAATTCATAAAAACAAGTCTCTCGTCGCTTTTGTTAACGCTTTACAATTTTTTTTCCATATCAGGTGTGGCGAGAGCCTACTAACCACGAGACCGATTGCTACCTTTGCTTTGTCAAGACTTCGGGCTTCACTAAGAAAAATAAACATTGTATCGAGTACCCAAATTTCGACACCGCGATACGACCTGTGCTACATTCAAATGAGATCCCCATTCCAAAATTTAAGGGTCTGCCAACTCAAGAATTAGTTGAAGATGTTCCTGAAAATATTGTTATGCACTTTGAGGAGTCAGACACCGATTTTGACCCCAGCGTATTTGAAAGTCAAAACGATCCGCAAAAGTTTAACCAGGCCGAGTTGAATGATCTTGTAAGGGATCTAAATTTGCCAAGAAAGGCTGCGGAAATTTTAGCTTCAAGACTTAAAGAGAAAAACTTGCTTACTTCAAACACATACATTTCATTTTACAGAAAAAGAGAAGAAGAACTTGTTAAATATTTTAGAACAGAGGATAGTTTAGTATATTGCTGCGACATAGTTGGTTTGTTAAAGAAGATGGGGGTTGAGTCTTACGATGCAAATGATTGGCGCTTGTTTTTAGACAGTTCGAAAAGAAGTCTTAAGTGTGTGTTGTTGCATAATGGCAATCTATACGGCTCGATACCGATTGGGCACTCAACAAAATTAAAAGAAAAGTATGAACATATAGAAAAGGTTTTAAATCTTATCAAATATAGGGAGCACGAGTGGATCATATGTGTTGACTTAAAAATGGTTAATTTTCTGCTAGGACAACAAGGAGGGTATACTAAATATCCCTGCTTCCTTTGCTTATGGGACAGCAGAGCCAAGGAAGAACATTATTTCAAACAAATCTGGCCAGCACGAACATCACTTACTGTCGGAGAAAAAAACGTAATTAATCCACCTTTAGTGAGCAGAGATAAAATCATATTTCCTCCTCTGCATATAAAACTAGGCCTCATTAAACAATATGTAAAAGCTTTAGATACGAACGGCGAGTGTTTCAAATACATAACTTCAAAATTTCCAAGTTTAAGTTATGAAAAAATCAAGGCGGGAATTTTCGACGGTCCACAAATAAGAACAATGATTAAAGACAGCAATTTTCCTAATGTCATGAATGAACGCGAAAAAATGGCTGGTTCTCATTCGTGGACTTGATAGAAAACTTTTTAGGCAATTATAGGGCAGATAACTACGAAGAAATCGTAAAAAAACTTTTAAGGGACTACAAAGAGTTAGGTTGCAATATGAGCATAAAAATGCATTTTTTGAATAGCCATCTTGACCAATTTCCAAGTAATTTAGGTGATGTAAGTGACGAACAAGGGGAGAGATTCCACCAAGATATCAAAATTATGGAGGAACGGTACCAAGGCCGCTGGGATTCCCACATGATGGCTGATTACTGCTGGTGCTTGAAAAGAGACCTGCCATCAACAAGCAAATACGCTAGAAAGTCTTACAAAAGAAAATTTTTGCCACAGTGAAAGCTTCATATCTGTTTGTTTTTTATTTTAAGTCATTTCTATCGTTATAATGTAATTTTACTGTAGTTTGAACTGCTTGTATTCATGAAACTTGAAAAAAAAAATTAACACATGACTTAATTTTTTAGTCCTAATTTGAAAAATCTGGAAAATGGCACATAGGCTGTCGACAAGAATCAGGACCTGATAAAGCCAAACCGAGTTGAAATTCGTATTCAGCGCACCCAAATTACCTTGAATCAAGTGTCAGATATCATTCAATAAAATACGTGTTGCCCAGTGAATTATTAATGCAGTTACCAGCTAGTGATTAAAATAATGTGATGTGCAAATTTTTAGACGGAGACCCACACCTCCAGCCTACTCCCCCACCACACACACACATTCCACAACTAGAGTATAATAAATTGTTCACAAACCGTACATTACGTCTTTACAGTACAATTTTCTCATAGGCTCTGGTTAGCTAATACGATCGATGGTACAAAAAAGCTATTTATTCTCAACCAATCCATATTGACATTTGGCAACTTTCCCACCGGCTGGTGAGAAAGTTGCCAGAGGTGCGCTTTCAGCCAATAATATTGCATACAGCCTAAACCTTCTTTATAAAGATTCTTCTCAAAATATGTTAATGAATTTATGTAAACCTAACATAAATACACATTTAGATACATGGGTAGCTATAATTTACTAAATTTTACCTGTTTATTGTAGGCGTAGTTTATCCGTTTATATTACAACCTTTAAACAGTTTACTTGTATCTCATAACTAACGTGTATATTATATACAGGGTGTTTCAAGGCGACCCTAGAAATATATATATTTAAATATATTTAAATATACACCGCCTGCCAAAAAAAATGGTTCTCTAAAAACATCCATGGAATTACCATTTTTTCAAACAATCAGTATGAAACTTGTACATGTAAATGATATATAAAACATCTATCTGTAAACCAAATTTCAGTTCGAAGCTATCAAAAATAACGATTTATTAAACATTTCTCTAATAATACTACAACTGATGCTCGACAAACTAATCAAGAATCCTTTATTTCCATTTTCACTTTTGTAAATTCTAATATACCATTTTTGTTTTTTTGCAGGGTTATAAAATATAGTGAATATGCCATTTTCAGAGGAAGATAAGATTATAATTAAGCATTATAGACCAGAAAAGGGATATGGACGAACGAAACTACGCTCCGAATTCCCCAACAAAGGATGGACTCTTGGTGGTTTGGGAAAGCTTCTAAAGAAAATTGACGAGACTGGGGATATCAAAAGAAGAGAGGGAAGTGGGCGACCAAAAACTGTTCGCATACAAGACAATATTGACGACGTCGAAGAACGTATATTAAGTCAGGAAAACCAGCCAGGAACCCATATGACACCAGCTCGCATATCAAAAGTTACAATTAATTATCAGAAACTAGTGTGATACGTATAATTAAACAAGATCTTCAACTAAAACCTTTCAAAAGAATGCACGGGCAAAAGATTATTCAAACTGATGAGCAGAAATGAGTTCAAAGATCAAAGCAAATCTTACGGCGAGTAACATGTGATAAACTTTCAAAGTCTTTTATCACTGATGAAAAGAGATTCACTGTGGAGCCACCTCAGAATAGTCAAAATAACAGAGTTTACTCGCACGTCCAATGTAAGAATGAAATACCTGGTAGCAGACTTTTTGCAACCAGAAGTCATTTCTCAGCTAGTGTCATGGTGTCAGTTGGCATATCAAAGTTAGGAAAAAAATTCATTCATTTTATTGAGCCTGGTGTAAAAGTCAACGCCTAGTACTATCGAAATACTCTGCTGCGAAACATACTTCCCGAAATGCAAAATCTGGCCAACGGTGGTTATTATCTTTTTCAGCAAGACGTAGCAACGTCCCATACAGCAATAGCAACCGTGGAATACTTAAAAAATAATGTCCCCGAGTTACTTGAACCCCAAAATTGGCCACCTAACAGTCCTGACTTGAACTCTGTTGACTATGGAATCTGGGAAAATTTGGCAGAGAGTTTACAGGAGCAGGGTGAGAAATGTTGATCACTTGCATCAGCTTCTTGTGGAGAAGTGGGAAGAGATATCACAGGAGCAGATCGATCGAACCATTGATAAATTTCGTCCAAAATTGAAGAAAATTGTTGAAACAGAAGGGAAACACATTGAACAATTTTTTTAATAGGAATTTCAAAAGAATAAAACGTTAATTTGATTTCTTTTGTGAACTTAGGATTTAAGTTCTGTTTCGAAATTCAAAATCCTTTTTTTATTTTCATGGTTTTTGAATGGAAGCATTTCCTATATTTTATAAATCTTATGAATAATTATGATGTATTTTATAACTAAAAATGAGAATAAAAATTTATTACCAAAGTTTTACCGCCTTTGTGGACTCCCAGAATTCAAAACTGGAGCGATGTTCACCAATAAAATTTGTTGAACATGAACAATCCTCATTAAGTCATTAATTTTGAATATAATAATCTGAAAATTTGTGTACATATATACTGTTGACATAGTTTTGCTCTGTATGAGTTTCATTATGATTGGTTAATAAATGTTGATTTCAGGGCTGTTTTTAGAGTGAACCCTTTTTTTTTGGCAGACGGTGTATTTAACTTCAAATACCAAACTGCAAATTCAATTCCACCAATTTCCATATTTCTAGGGTCAACCTGAAACACCCTGTGTTTATATATATATATATATATATATATATATATATATATATATATATATATACTGTATATATATATCCCGCAGCTGTTAAAACTTAATTTAGTTTACTGGTGCAACAAACTGCCATTTACGAATGTAAGAACAGAATATTAACTGTCCAATCTTTTACCTGGCATATGAGGCAACTTTACCATCAGCTGGTGAGATATATTACAACCTTTAAACAGTTTACTTGTACAGTCGGCCCTGCTATAACGCGCGGGATGCGTTCTGGAAAAAGTGCGTTATGCAATTGCGCGCAGTAACAAGCTTGTTTTTACATAGCTTGTTTTAAATAGGAATAATGTTATAAATCAGGGATGCGTTTTTTCAACATTATTTTTTCCTTAAAATTCAATTTATCAATTGTCCAAACGCTTTTACCAACATATATTAGTGCGTAATGTATGAAGAAACAAATATTACAGTTAAAAATTCTATTTAAGAAAGTTACAACAGAAAAAAAATACTACCAATACAGTAAAAATACAGCCAAGTACAGTAAATACATGTTACACCTCACTTGAAGTTGACTGTCGTGCTTCCTCAGCATTTTCTTTGTCAGGGACGTTTGGGTCACTAACGTCAGAATTCTTCATAAAATATGTATCGATTGTTAACTGCCGTGCACGATTTTTTTTTTCGCGATAAATTTCTTTATAGCCTGCTAGTTCATCCAATTTTCTGTTAAATGTGCTGCTCCTTTCCATGTTTGGATCAATGTCGGAAAAAATCTTTGCTATGTGATCAGCCAAGGTAAATGCTTCCGACAAATTTTTTGTTGTTAGCTCTTTAAGTTGCCCAAAATAGACTTAAAATTAAAATCTCAGTGAGCGAAGGTTTTGAATTATCCACTGAACGTTATCTGGGAGTTTTCATAGTGTTGCGTTTACATTTCTCATATTGTTCCTTGAGAAATATACTAAAATTAAACTTTCGGTGAGCGAAGGTTTTGAACGTTAGACTGTACGTATAATCTGACAGTACTTAGCTAACTATAAGCCAACGAATGTTTTAGCGGTCTTGATATTTTTAACGTTTTTTTGTTTTTTTGCGCGTAATTTCAAATTTTCTGTGTAATAAAATTTTTATGGTCTTAAAATACTTAGGGCGTAAATACAAATCCGCGTTGTAATAGTGCGCGTTATAGCAGTGCCGACTGTATCTCATAACTAACGTGTATATATATATATATATATATATATATATATATATATATATATATATATATATATACATATATATGTGTGTGTGTGTGTGTGTGTCCCGCAGCTGTTAAAATTTAATTTAGTTTCACCCTAACTCAGGCCTGATATAGGCTGATTTTGAATACCCCATTTTTAGGTTATGCAGAATGAATTAGGCCGGAAACAAATCCATGGGTACTCGTGATACCAACTTACATCTTTTTACGCAACAATTAACATAAAAATTCTCTCTCTCACGGCTTGGTAAAAACTTAAGGACTGCCCACTAAAATTCGTTCAGCGACCGGCCACTAAAAATCCGTTCAGCCAATGAGTGTTTTGCTTTATGAAAGTGCAGGAGAGGGGTCTTTTCTTCAGCATGCCCCATTCTAGGGGGGTCTTCTCTCTGCCCTATAAAAACAGTAGCAGTGATATATGCGAATTATTTTACTGTTGGAGAAGCATTTCAGTTGTTGCATACAAGCTTATAGACAAGGATGCAGTCTGATGAACACCCCAATATCAAGTAAGTAATTTTACTTCGTAGATATTCTGTTTTAAATATACAGAAGTAGTTTTAGTCAATAGTGCTCTGAGTGAAATATAGAGGAGTTAATTCTTCTGTATCAACATTTATGTAGAAGTGTTTTTTGTAAAGTTTTTGTGATTACTGATTTTGTGATTATATGATTTATTGTGATTGTGCCCAATTTTAGCCTTTTGTTTTATCTGAAAGGATCGATTCTTCCATACACAACTGTCTATCCGAATATGCTTTGCCACCTGTATACCTCTGCTGTGATACAATGTGAGTACTGTTATTTTATCTACAGGGTGGGCCGTAAGTTTCCATACATAGGAAAAATAAACATTTTTTTATGGACAACCATTTTTATTTATATAATATGCTCTACATGGTTGCCATTGTTTTGAAAACACATTTCAATACGTGTTCCCCACTGTTGATGAACACGCATTAGCACAGTTGACGTTATGCTTGTAATGGCGTTGGTGATACGTTCCTTTAGATGATTTATGTCTCGTATCTTTTCCTGATACACCATGGCCTTCAAGTGCCCCCAAAGATAGAAATCAAGGGGGGTGAGATCTGGGGATCTGGGAGGCCACTCCACAGGACCACGCCGACCAATCCAAGCATCCGGAAACTGCTGATCCAAATACCGACGCACGTATTTAAATTTTCCTATGTATGGAAACTTACGGCCCACCCTGTATATACATTCAGAACCGGGATTCATGCATTTATTTGTTATATATATATATCCCATTATATACATTATTATTATTATTATTTTACAGAGCTGATAGGTGTGTTCATTTGATGGGGCGTGCAGACAGCGACAGCTTGTTTTCAAGTCAGTCTTTACAGGATTTGGCACCATAAGACCCTCAGCCCGAGGCCAACACTCTCCCGAGAAGCACAAACGATTCGAGCAGCACCGACTACATTATGTAAATCGAAAGCAGTCTATTGTTCAAGGGTATGTCTCAGCACCTCATGTAACTAATTCCTCTTACATAAAAGCTCTTTTGAAATGAATGGCGCATTAGTTTTTATTTTTTCTATTTTTATTTTATAGTCCTGATAAGGTTTTATCTCGGTGTATGCTACAGTATGAGGAAACGATGGAGCAGGAAGCCAAAATCAGCGACCTTGCGGGGTAAGAAACCGATTTTATTTTAAAATAATTGTATCTCTCTTTATCCTGTGAAAATAATAATAATAATAATAATAATAATAATAATAATAATTAAGGGCGGTTTACTGTAATATTTATCTTTTTTCTTTTAGAAATGATCCGGTTATTTTATACGAAGATGGGCCCCGAAACACGGAATGCGAGATAGCTGAAGAAACGCTGTAAGTTTTATTCTTTTTTCCTTGTGTGTGTGTGTTTGCTGGATAAGAATAAGCCGGGTATTTTCAACATTTTATTAAATAATAAAACTATGGCTAAGGTTTTATTCCGTATTTAAAAAAGGCATATATGATACATTTATAACTTAGTTGTGGCACAAACCTTGTCATCAATACATAATCTCATTTAACTTATACGTCGCATTTTTACGTAATTAATATATATATATATATATATATATATTAGGGTGGTCCAAAAAATTAATTTTTTTAATTTTTTACCTTCACATGGCTGCTCCTGTTCCTATATCTATCAAACATCTCCATGCCAAATTTCAGCTTAATTGAATGATATTTACTGGTCGCTATGAATTTCATTTTACTACTCATTTTCTAGTAGATTGATCTTCTGGGTTAAAAAATGAAAAAACAAGGGCAAATACTAGTTTATTTGTTTGAAAACAGATTAAATCTCAAAGAAAACAGCTTACTTTTTTAGAAAACAGAATAACTCTTAAAGAAAACAGATTAATTTTTAAATAACAAAAATGATATGTTTGATAGAAAATTACATTTATCATTTGTTTATAGTATACATCATTACTTAGATTAACGCTTCATTACTGACTCCTTCGAAGACGATGAGTAGTCTTGGCGATGTTTTGCTACTAATCGGAGGATGAATTGTTTTTGTTCTTCATCCTTCGTCAAAGATGTATTATATGCCTTGATAAGGGCGATACCCCTCTCCGCCGAATCATTGACAACTTTTAGGTTGATCGCTATGCGTCGAAACTCTTGAAAGCACTCATCCTCCGTCCAGGAATCCTTCCCTTCTTTAACAGATTGAAGATTCCCATGGTCGTTTGGTGACCATTTCATACAAATTCAAATCTTCAATGTTTCCTTCAAGCTTCAATTGACGAGTAACAGTGGTATTCTCGTTACGTTGGAGGTTTACGACCATCTTCCGTTTGGTCTTGGCATCGACTGTAGGATCGAAGAATGCAAGGCCGATGAGATGCTCTCCAAGATACCACAGGTGCCGTTGAAGAGCTGTGGATGCTGCTTTGGAAATGGTCTGATTTGGGTACTTTTGCAAGATTTTAAGAAGAATATCGTTCAAAGGAGCGTTGATTCCGACGGGGGCCTCGTTCCAAAAACGTGCGTAGACCAAGGCGATAAACAGAGAGAACTCGGTGATATTCTCCGTCTCACGTGCTGTCAGCTATAGTTGATGCTTGAACAGATAAATTTTGAGGACGTAGATGGCCTTGGCCATCCAGCGTGCATGGTGAGTTAGTCCTGGAGCGCAGACCTTGACTTCTTTCTCATCACTGCACCCGAGGAAGGTGAGGCAGAGTCGTAGCAATTCCTCGTAGTCATCACGCGATTTAGACTTCAGTGCCTTTGTGAAGTACTGGATTATTTCCTCTCGAAGCTGGAACATCTTTGGATCTCTGAATAGGTTGTTTGAAGCCTTCATGAAGGAATCCTTCAGAAGTGATGGCCATTTTTTCTGAAAACGTTTAAAGAGTCATTTCCGGGCCACCTGTGGGTCCAAGAAGTGCGTTGCAGGTGTTTGACAAGACGACTTCAAGGATATGATGTCGACAAGCGATCCAGACAAGTTCCCTCCCTACTGCTTTTTCAATCATGGTACAGGATCCCCTGTGAGGGCCAGTATTAGACGCAGTATTAGACGCAGTTGTGTCAAATACAAAACCTTGGATCTCACTGCGAAGATTCCAGTCATCAATCGTCGAAACGCAAGACTTGGTCTGTTCTTCTCCTGTAGCTCGTTGTATTTTTTGCATGGCTAGGTGTTTATCCATCCCAGTTCCCGTAACGATTACCGTGGTTCGTTCGGCTGTTTCCTTTGCGCCGCCGATGTCGGAAAGTAGTTTCCCATCCCAGTGAAGAAGGGGTCCTTCGACAGAAAACGAAGCTTGATCCTCTTTGGCTGCTGCCTGCCTTGCTTGCCTTCTTGAACGACGGATGGAGCTGCGTGAAAGAGTCATTGTAGAAATATCATAGCCCAGGGCTTGAACGACTGATCCAGCAACGAAGACTGATCCTCGATGGGGAAGATTGACGCGATCAAGAGCAGCAACCACATCTGGTGATGTGAAGATATTGTTTCGTTTCGGAGGATGAGAGTGTACATCTGCTCTTCCGGTCGAAGTCGACGGACGATAATCATCGTCTTCAGCGTTGAATTCTTCAGAGGATGAAGTGGATGTGCTGGATGATGGAAGAGCAGCAGCTCCAGCTTGGAATACAGCCTCTCTTTCTTTGTACCTTAGAGCTTTGTCAGCATCTTTCTGCTGTCGACATCTCTTGCGGTATTCCTTGGCAAAATTAATCCTGTCAGGACCTGCCATACTGCAGGAAAAGACGTCTTCTCGTTGCATCATCAGGAATTGGCGGTCTTCTTCATTGTCTATCACTTTCAAGGCGTCCTTCGAGGCAACGTCGAAAAGTTCTGAGAGAGTTTCTTGGAACATGTTCTCTTTCACTCTGCAGCTTTGTAGCTGCGTCTTGCGGTTTTTCTTCAACGCAAGGAACTCTTTGTACAGTTTTGACAGCTTCCTAACGCAGGAATCGACTCGCTGCCTAGGAATCCTTGCTCTCTGCCATACTTGCAGGGCCTCTTTGCAGGCCAAGTTGTAGCTCTCTTTCAAGGTCTTGGACTGTTCATGATGGTGAAACTGAACCAAACACGCACATCACCACATGTGGGTAGCTTTGCAGTTGATAACTCGTTGCTGGGCTTTCCTAGAACCCACGTTTCTGCAGATGAGCGAGTACTTCTAGCCATAACCTGAAAAATGAGAAAATAATGCATTAACCGTTTAGCACCAAAGCACAATTATATAAGTGTTAAAGTAAAAAATTGCAAAGTCAAAATAAATGAAGTAAAAAAATTGGTTACAGTGGTTTGTGGTTGATGGGTTGATGGGTAGGAAGATAGCCAAATTTTTAAAAATATATTTAAAAATAAGTAAATAATAAACTTCAAGAGACATAAGATATATACCTTACAATTTTAATAAATTAATTTAATAGCAACATCCTTATCGGTTATAAATTGCATACAAAGAACATAATTATATATATATACACTGCGTTCCAAATTATTAAGCAGATTACATTTTCTCCAATGTTTTCAAAAGTTTTTCCCTGATTTCAATGAAATTTGTAGCAAATAATCACTATATATAGCAGCATTGATGGTATTCATTTCGATAAAATATTTTGATAATTAAAATAATTATCTCATTTTATTGAAAAATATGTAAAATATTGTGTTCCGAATTATTAAGCAAGTATTCTATTTACGGATCTAAATGGTGAAAATGGGTAAGGAGGAGGATTTAACACTAACTGAAAAAAGAAAAATAGTCGTTACTCGCTGAAAATATAAAATCTATTGAAATTGCGAAGCACTTTGGCAGAGCTTATCGAACTGTAAACAAGTTTGTAGCGGAGGGTACCAAACTGAGGCAGCGAAGTGATAAAGGAGCTATAAGAAAAGTGACAAGGCGGCAGATATCTGTAATCAAGCGCAAATTGCAAAGCATCCATTGTCCTCAAGTAAAGAGGTTTTTGAGCAGGTTGGCATACATAATGTACCAAGAACATCTCGATGTGGAATCCTCCAAACAATTGGCAAGACGTGTAAACCTACGATTTAGTCACCATTAACACCCAGGTACAAGAACCAGCGTGTTGAATGGGCGCGTCAGTACGTGAAAACAGATTTTAATACTGTATTGTTCACCGATGAATGAAAAACAACCCTTGAGGGACTTGATGTTTGGTCAAGAAGAAGGATTGCTGAGAGCCAATTTCTACCATCGAGATTAAGACGCCAACAAGGTGGAGGTAGTGTCATGTTTTGGGCAGGATTGATAGGCAATGAAGTAGCTGTCCCATATAGAGTGCCTGATGGTGTAAAAATGAATGTCCAGTCTTACACAAACTTTCTAAAAGAAAACCTCATTCCATGGTAGAGATTGACCCTTAGCAATCCATCTTCTTGACCAACCATCAGATCCCTCAAGGGTTGTTCTTCATTCATTGGTTACCAATACAGTATTAAAATCTGTTTTCACGTACTGACGCGCCCATTCAACACGCTGCTTCTTGTACCTGGGTGTTAATGGTGACTGAATCATAGGTTTACACGTCTTGCCAATTGTTTGGAGGATTCCACATCGAGATGTTCTTGGTACATTATGTATGCCAGCCTGCTCAAAAACCTCTTTACTCGAGGACAATGGATGCTTTGCAATTTGAGCTTGATTACAGATATCTGCCGCCTTGTCACTTTTCTTATAGCTCCTTTATCACTTCGCTGCCTCAGTTTGGTACCCTCCGCTACAAACTTGTTTACAGTTCGATAAGCTCTGCCAAACTGCTTCGCAATTTCAATAGATTTTATATTTTCAGCGAGTAACTTGACTATTTTTCTTTTCTCAGTTAGTGTTAAATCCTTCTTCTTACCCATTTTCACCATTTAGATCCGTAAATAGAATACTTGCTTAATAATTCGGAACACAATATTCTACATATTTTTCAATAAAAAGAGAGAATTATTTTAATTATCAAAATATTTTATCGAAATGAATACCATCAATGCTGCTATATATCGTGATCATTTGCTACAAATTTCATTGAAATCAGGGAAAAACTTTTGAAAACATTGGAGAAAATGCAATCTGCTTAATAATTTGGAACGTAGTGTATATATATATATATATATATATATATATATATATATATATATATATACTGAATAAATATAATACATACGAATTAATACTTAATATATACGAATTAATAATTATATATATGAATTAATAATTAATATATATGAACTAATACTTACACGAGATACTACTCCTAAGCTCTTGAAGTTTGAACGAACTTAAAATCGTCCTCCAACAAGTTTAAACTTAAAATGATCCACGAGTAAATGATTTGACTGATTCACGAACAGCATTATACAAGAAATCGAACAATTGTATCATCCTCTGAAAGGTGGGCGGAGTCAATGTGGGGTGACTGCCGCGTCCTCTAAAAATGAAGCGGGTAGAAAATGATTAGCTTATTAATTAATTGAAAATGCAAAAATCATAGCGACCTCCTATTATGTACTGAATCGACAGATATTTTGCACAAAATCACTTCACATCTAAAGGAATAAGAGCAACTATGTGGAGAGCATTTCCAACTATTTTGAAATTTTAGCCCAAATTTGGACCACCCTAATATATATATATATATATATATTATAACTGCAAACACGCAGTATAATTAACGTAAAGAACGACGCTTTGTATATGAGAATTATCCGCGCAAGATGAGAGCGAAAGAACGAAACAAATGAAAAAAATGAGGTACCCACCCGGGAATCGAACCCGGGATCTTCCGATTGCCGGTGAGGCCTGTGGTGTAGCGGTTATCATATCTGACCGGCAATCGGAAGATCCCGGGTTCGATTCCCGGGTGGGTACCTCATTTTTTCATTTGTTTCGTTCTTTCGCTCTCATCTTGCGCGGATAATTCTCATATACAAAGCGTCGTTCTTTACGTTAATTATACTGCGTGTTTGCAGTTATAATGTATATAATGTTACGGCATGCGGGAGGTGCCCCTTTGGGGCATTGGTTTCTGCGCGTATGTAGAGGAATTACATTTGTTTGGGTGAGGCCTGTGGTGTAGTGGTTATCATATCTGACCGGCAATCGGAAGATCCCGGGTTCGATTTCCGGGTGGGTACCTCATTTTTTCATTTGTTTCGTTCTTTCGCTCTCATCTTGCGCGGATAATTCTCATATACAAAGCGTCGTTCTTTACGTTAATTATACTGCGTGTTTGCAGTTATAATGTATATAATGTTACGGCATGCGGGAGGTGCCCCTTTGGGGCATTGGTTTCTGCGCGTATGTAGAGGAATTACGACATTTGTTTGGGTGAGGCCTGTGGTGTAGTGGTTATCATATCTGACCGGCAATCGGAAGATCCCGGGTTCGATTCCCGGGTGGATACCTCATTTTTTCATTTGTTTCGTTCTTTCGCTCTCATCTTGCGCGGATAATTCTCCTATACAAAGCGTCGTTCTTTACATATATATATATATATATATATATAATGTAAAGAACGACGCTTGTGTAGAAGAGCGTTCCGCACAAGATGAGGAGGGAGAACGAACAAATGAAAAATGAGGTACCTCCCAGGAATCGAACCCGGGATCATCCAATTGCCGGTCGGACATGCTATCCACTACACCAAGGTCCTCGATGAATCAGAAGTCGTAATTCTCCTACACACGAGCGGAATCAAATGCCCTGAGGGGCCACCTGCGCATGCCGTACATATATACATGCAAACAACACAGTATAATTAATGTAAAGAGCGACGCTTGTGTTGAAGAGCGTTCCGCAGAAGATGAGGAGGGAGAACGAGCAAATGAAAAATGAGGTAACTCCCAGGAATCGAACCCGGGATCATCCAATTGCAGGTCGGACATACTATCCACCAGAGCTGGGCACTTGCGTTTTTTTGCCCGTTTTTTTGCGGTACTGCGGTACTGCGGTACTACCGTGTTGGTCGGGACCGCGGAAAGTACCGCGGGAAATTTGAATGCGGTAGCGGTACTGCTGTACTTTCAGCGATCCTTTGCGGTACTGCGTTATGCGGTACCGGTTTGGTAGTGCGGTAGTAGTACCGCAGTACCGCAGTACCGCAAAAAAACGGGCAAAAAAACGCAAGTGCCCAGCTCTGCTATCCACTACACCAAGGTCCTCGATCAATCAGAAGTCGTAATTCTCCTACACAAGCGTCGTTCTTTACATTAATTATACTGTGTGTTGTTTGCAGTTAAAATGCATATATGTATGGCATGCGAAGGTGCCCCCCCCAGGGCATTTGATTCTGCTCGTATGTAGGAGAATTACGACTTCTGATTGATCGAGGACCTTGGTGTAGTGGATAGCATGTCCGACCGGCAATTGGATGATCCCGGGTTCGATTCCTGGGAGGTACCTCATTTTTCATTTGCTCGTTCTCTCTCATCTTGTGCGGAACGCTCTTCTACACAAACGTCGTTCTTTACATTAATTATATTGTGTTGTTTGCAGTTAAAAAAGAATATATATATATATATATATATATATATATATGTATATATAATATATATATATATATATATATATATATATATATATATATATATACATATATATATATATATATGTATATATATATATATATATACACAGGGTGTCCCATAAGTCCGGCATCATAGGAGAAATTCATATTTTTCTATTTCTACAAACCATAATTCATATTTTTCTCTTTCTACAGGCCATAATGTCTGTGAGCAAGGAAGAACGAATCCAGATAATTCTACTCATAGGAAATCGGAGTCAAAGAGAGGCCGCTGCTGAATTTAACAGACTGCATCCAGACCGCGAGCCAACAACACAGAGTTGTGTTAGCAGACTTGTTGCAAAGTTTAAGGAAACAGGATCCATAGAAGATAAACCACGCAGTGGACCTTCAAGGAGGCCCACTGACGATGATACAGCGACTGCTATCCTGGCTCATTTTAACAGAAGTCCCAATAAGTCTCCGGCGATTGTCCGCCGAGACAGGAGTGTCGAAAAGTAGCATCCATCGCATTCTTCACGCTCACAAATGGCATCCATATAAACTTCAGATCCTACAGAAATTTTGCGAAGATGATCCCGACCGGCGGATGGAATTTTGTGAATGGGCTACGGTACAATATGCTTGGGATGCCAATTTCCCGTCCACGATTCTGTTCAGTGACGAGGCTGTTTTTTATGGAAATGGTGAGGTAAATCGACAGAACACCCGCTACTAGTCTCAAAACAACCCTCACTGGTATACCTCTTCAAAGGAACAAGGTGCATCACGGGTGATGGTATGGTGTGGCATTTGGAAGGATCGCATCATAGGCCCCCTCTTTTTCGATGAACATGTCACTGGAGGCAACTACCTACGTATGCTCAAGGAAGAAGCATTTCCCAATGTCTTGAACGAAGAAGGATATTTCCCAACATGGTTCCAGCAAGACGGCGCTCCTGCACATTACAGCACCCAAGTAAGGGAATACCTGTACCAACAATTCCCTGGTCATTGGATAGGACGTCGAGGGCCTGTGGAATGGCTAGCTAGAAGCCTGGATCTCACGCCACTAGATTTTTATCTCTGGGGCCACTTAAAAGCGCTGGTATACGCAGAGAAAATTAGGAGTGTTGAACATTTGCGGCAGCGCATTATTGGGGCATGTAACACCATTACTCCTGACATCATTCACCTTGTGCTTGCTGACTGGGTATCACGTCTGAATTTGTGTAGTGAAAACAATGGTGGACATATTGAGCACGTTCTGTAAATAAAAGCTTTTGTTTTGCTTTTTTTTATTATTTTTCCTATGATGCTGGACTTATGGGACACCCTGTGTGTATATATATATATATATATATATATATATATATATATATATATATATATATATATATTCCACAAGGAAAAAATTATTCCAAGGCCTTTCGTGTATTCAGAAGTACACCTCTCTGATGAGGTGTACTTCTGAATACACGAAAGGCCTTGGAATCACTTTTCTTTTTCCATATGGATTTGCATCAGTCATTCATTTCACGTGTTTAATTGTGAAATTCACCCTATATATATATATATATATATATATATACACACACACGAGGGTAATTCAATAAGTATCCGCACTTTTTATTTTCACATCTGATAGATTATAAACACATCACTTCTCGACATGGTCTCCGTTTCTCAATACACTTAGTCCAGCGATCTACAAGCTTCCTAATGCCATCACAAAAGAATGTTTTTGGCTGTGTGTAGCCAGTTATGCACCGCCTCCTTCGGGTCATCATCGCCTTGGAATCGCTGACCTCTCAAAGGGTCTTTTAGTGGTCTAAACAGGTAAAAATCCGAAGGTGCCAGGTCTGGACTGTAGGCTGGATGGTCGAGAACTTCAAATTTAAGTTCTTGAAGGCATTTTCTAGTCTGTGCAGCGGTATGAGGGTGCGCATTGTCGTGGAACAGAATAACACCTTCCGACAATCTCCCTCTCCGTTTTGTGCGAAGTGCTTGCTTTAACTCATTCCGAAGCATGTCAGAATACGATGTACTTGTTACTGTAGTTCCACGCTCTAGATAATGTTCAAGGATAGGGCCTAGTGTATCCCAAAACAGTGTTAGCATAACTTTACCTGCTGATGGCTGCGCTTTGAACTTCCTTGCAACGGGAGATGTTGGATGCTTCCATTGCATGCTCTGTGACAGAAGAGCACACGCGTAATCGTATGGACGTCTGCTCTCGTCTTTTGGCGCGGTATCATAATGAAGGTGAAAACTTTTTGGAGCGCATTATCACTGGAGATGAAACCTGGATCCATCACTATGAACCAGAAAGCTAACGACAGAGTCTGTCGTGATTCCCATTCATTCCCTTTTATAATTCATTATTTTCTTTACTTTCTCTTATCACTCGTTTTCTGTGTCTTTATACAGACGCGGGGTGACGGTTGAGCCATTTCGCTTTCGAATAATGCAAAAGAGACCGGGGAATTAATTATACAATTAATTACACTTTACTGACTTTTATTTATTCCGAAAACACTTTTAGATAAAAGGGGTAATGCGAGGGGGGAAATTAGCGTTAACATTTAGCCGGAGAGAGATACGAAAGAATATTCTAAATTTACAAAAACATCTTAATACCAAAAAAAAACACCTTATTAGGCCAACGGCTGTCCGATAACTGCCGTTTGTGGGCATTCTCCGTTTCTCTAGATCCATTTCAGGCGTTGCCAATTTGTATTTTTATATTTTTAATTTCACAAACCATTATTAATTTCTTATTTAAAACTTAATTGAACATTATTAAATTCTTATAAACAAACATTTAATTCTTAATTAGACATTACTACACGCCGATAAATTTGTCACGCGTGAATCGGTCACTCTTCATCACTCTCTGGAGTATAACCGTGTCCATTTTTAAAAGTCCGTCACTACGCCCCTAAACCTGTCAACTTCGATTAAAGCATGCGACTCGAGGTAAACTATTACGCTAATAGGCGCGACTAGCAGCTTGTCGAAGTCTAATCTGAGTGAGATATTACCGCTCTGCTGTGGGCTTATGTGTGCTTATACTCCCATAGAAATCGGGTGGGGTCAAACGGGTACAGATTCGAACTCTGGGCGAATTCATTCAGCGTTACACCGGTTCCGAAACCGTCACAACCACCAACGCTATGCTTTAGATCAGGGTTTCTTAACCTTTTTTGCCCTCGACCCAAATTATAGTCGTGGTGGTAGCTCGGCGACCCACACACAACACACACACACACACATATATATATATATATATATATATATATATATATATATATATATATATATATATATATATATATATATATCAGGTCATCCATAAGTAATGTCGTTTTTCAGATCGGAATTTGAAGGACAAAAAAAAACTCAACTGAAACTTTTTAATCTAGTATATATTTTCCATCGGAATCAATGACACTCTGCCAACGTCCTACAAGCTTTTCAATGCCATGTTTATAAAATTCAGGCGGTTTTGAGGCAAAAAACGTACAAAGACTGGTGTGCAGGTCATCTAAAGAAGTATACTGTTTCTCGTCAAGATAGTTTTGCAGACTCCTGAAGAGATGATAATCTGAAGGCGCAAGGTCTGGAGAATATGGAGGATGTGGAAGTTTTACCCACCCAAGCTCCTCAATTTTTGCAGAAGTGATCCGAGCGGTATGAGGACGTGCGTTGTCGTGGTGGAACACGATTCTTTTCCGATTAACCAAAGAAGGTATCTTTTCTTTTAGTGCAGTGTTCAATCGATCCAGTTGTTGACAGTAGACTTGAGCGGTGATTGTTTGGTTGTGTGGTAAGGTTTCAAAGTGTATTACACCACCTTTATCCCACCAAACACTAAGCAACACCTTCCGAGGGTGAAGATTTGGTTTTGGCTGTGGTGTCGCTGGTTCTCCGGCACAAACCCACTGTCGACGGCGCTTAACATTCTGGTACAGTATCCACTTTTCATCACCAGTCACTAAACGATGCAAAAACGGATTTTAGAGTTGACGAGAATGAAGAGCTGTGCTAATGTTTACCCGCACCCTCAGATTGTCGACCGACAATTCATGTGGCACCCATTTTCCTAACTTAGGCACTTTCCCGAGTTGTTGCAAATGTCGATCGATGGTGGACGGGGATGAATTGAGTTTCTGGGCCAATTCTTCGACAGTTGTTGAACAGTCTTCTTCAAGTGCGGCTAACAACAGGTCATCATCAAACTCAGCAGGGCGTCCAGAGCGTGCATGCATCTGTCAAACAGCAGTCACCATTCCTAAACTTTTGAAACATCTTGACATTTCCTCACATGCAGAATATCGTTGCCATAAACGTCCTGAATGTTTCGCGTTGCTTCAGTAGCACTATTCCCTTTTTTGAACTCGTAAGGCATTATATGCCTGATATGCTCTTCTGATACCGCCATGTTTATGAGGGGTTCACATAAAGCAAAACACACGTCTTCACTGGTCAAGGTCTGTAAAGTATGTAGCGAAACACGATAGATCTCTTAGATATAACCTTCAGAAAATTTATGTTTAAATCGAGTAGGACTAGTTTAAACTTAATCTATCGTAAAAAACGACATTACTTATGGGATGACCTGATATATATATATATATATATATAGAGAGAGAGAGAGAGAGAGAGAGAGAGAGAGAGTATGGAAAAAATAGGTCCTGCTCCAACCAGAGTAGCCTAAACACAACCTAGGCTACGTTGGAGATGGAAGACCTAGGCCAAAGATGAACCAGCCTAACTATTTGTCCATAAACAGGACTTCCATACTCTTTTGTTAAACAATTACAGCTGAAATGTCAGCTTATTTAACCTAAATTTAATAACCGAAGGGAAATTTATGAACTTCTTACCTTGAAACTTTAATATAAGTTCTATTTCTTGACACCAATAATGAACATTTTTATTCCGGCTTCTTTCGTCTTGCCTTTTTTTTGTCCCCCCCCTGTTATTATGCTTATTCAGCTTATCCCGATCTTTTTCTTCTTCTCAAAACCGTGTTGCTATTTCTAGCTATGGGATCTTTTTTTCTTTTCATCCCATATTTGTTTCTTCGTTGGTGTCTTTTTAATTTTTCTCAGCAAGAGTTCAAGTTCTCCTTCCGATTTATTTTTTATTGTTATTATTTTTTTTTAATGTCAATATGGCTTATCCAAGATTAGGTGGGTCTTCCACTTCGGTACTCCCAAATTTTCCACAGAGAGATTAATAATACCAACTAAAATGAAGGTAAAACAATATAACACAACATTAATAGATTCACAAAATAGACAAAATGAGACAAATAAATAATTAATTCAAACTTCAACATAAAATTCAATAAGGAAACAGATTTATTCATAAGATTTTAGTAATGAGAGCTAAAGTTGGCTTTGCACTAATTTTGACAGATCTTCAAAACGTGGTGTTTTTGACGAAAGGCTGCAACGCAATTCATGTTGAGGCTGCAGTCGGCTTCGTAATTTGGTTTTCATAACCTTAAGTGCCGAAAATCCTGCCTCGCACAAGTACGTCGTAGTAAATGGCAGAAGCACTTTCAGGGCTTCTCCTAAAATTGGTTTTTCTTTATGAACATTTATCCAGAACACACTCAGCGACTGTTTTTGGTTTTTAAAAGCATATGAAAGTCTCGTCAGTCTGAATCTCGATCAGCTGTTCCTGAAACTTAGTGATATTTGATGTTTCCTCCGGCAAATTTTCCGCGTCTATATCAAACGGGTTGCGCACCCAGCTGTATTTGGTTACATCCTCAGGGATATAATGGTTGAATTCTACGATAAGTTTTGACAAATGTTCTAAGGCAATATTAAGCAAATTCAAGGTTGGAAAAGAAGCAGTCTTTCCTCTCTGTAGTTTTGTCTTCCAAAATTTCAACTTGCTCTTGAATGCCGTCAGCCTCTCCACTAGTCCAACAACTGTCTGATCACGACCTTGCATTGAAATGTTCAAGTCATTCACTTCAGCTAAGATACCCGCAATGTAGACCACTATCCACTTCAAATCAGAGAATCTTGAGGCCAGGTGATAAGATTTATCTACCAACAAAATTTCCACCTCACTGCGCAATTCCACCAATCGTTGAAGCACTTTACCTCGCGACAGCCACCTGATCCCTGAGTGATACAATAAATGCTCATGCTGCGAGCCAAAATCAGAGCACATCTGACGAAAAAGTCTAGAATTGAGAGACCTTGCTTTGATGAAATTCACTATTTCAATGACCTCTTTTATCACAATCCCCAATTCAGGTGACAATCTCTTAGCAGCAAGATTCTCCCGATGGAGGAGACAGTGAATAATCCTGACTTGTTCAATGACTTCCTTTACTCTGGCAGCAAAACCTTGACGTGCAGCGAGCATTGCTGGTGCACCATCAGTACACACACTGAAACAGTGATCTCAACTCAGTCCTTCTTCTTTAAAGAATGAATCTACGACACTGAAAATTTCTTTTCCGGTTGTGGTGATAGGTAACAGTCGGCAAAACAGGAACTCTTCTTCCATATCTTTCAGTCCTTGGTAGCGTACGCACGACATAAGTTGGGCATCGTCACCGGCATCAGTAGATTCATCCAGTTGAAGGCTAACGTGCCCATTCGTTTTTAAGGCTGTAATCACCTGCCCTTTAATGTCATTTGAGATGTGATAGATACGCGAACGAATCGTATCATTCGACAATGGAATCTGTTCGATCTTTCTGACGGCGTCCTCTCCACAAACAATACGCACAATGTCAACTGCTGCAGGTTTCACTAATTCTTCGCCAATACTTGTGGCTTCTTTTGTCTTGCGATCCTCCAAGCTACATAATATGAAGCCAGTGTAGCTTGTTGGGGAGAATATGACGTTTTGGTGGTCGAAGCATCCAGCCGTTGTTGTTTGATCTATTGTTCTTTTCTTTTGAAGAAACTTCGGTCTTGAGCTGAGAAAGCTCCGTGCTTTCCTTCCAGATGTCGCGTAAATTTGTTCTACTTGAATGACTCATTGCTCAGGACTTCCCCACAGATGACACATTGCGGTTTGTCTGTTCCGTGAACAGTGATATATGTAAATCCTACGTATATCGAGGAATTCTTCTTTGTACTTTCGTTTTACCATACTAGCTGGGCACTGTATCAAATTATATATCAAATATCAAGAAATATATAAAAATCTCAAACACAAAACAAAAAAATTAATATTTCATTTGTAACAAACAAGAAAGATAGCAAAAAACAAAACAGACATATAGCGTAAAGTCAAGGACTGACACATGAAATAATTGAAGCAATGAAAGTTGTCGAATCGCAAATGAACATTAAAACAAGTTTCTTGAGACCCTTGGCGACCTAATCCGAATGGCATGGCGACCCAACTTTGGGTCGCGACCGAAGGTTAAGAACCACTGCGTTAGATTGTTATACGCTCTCGAGCAAAGTAAAAACTCGTCATCTGTAGAATAACTCGTTTCCAATGTCCTACCTAAAGCTACCCCGTTGACATACAGAGTTACATTTTTAAGGCCGAAATTTTCGAATTTAAATGCAGATTTTTTGTATTTCCCATTCACAGAAGCGTGCTCCTGCATTCCATTTAATATCCTTTTAGGGGCCGTTTACAATTATCAATATTTTCACGAACGTATAAACCGCACGCTGGGGGGAGGGGTTAAGGGCCGTTATACGCTTTTAGAAATGCGAATTAAATTCCAATTTTTTTTTTTTTAATTTGAGTGTGAATATTAACTTGTATATCTCTAGTTTTTCAAGAAAGAGGCGTCAAGAAAAGTCCAAGAAGCCAGACTGAGATGGTATGGGCACATGATGAGAAGACAGGAGGATTACGTGGGACGTAGGGTGCTGGAAATGGAGGTGCCGGGACGGAGAAGAAGAGGTAGACCGAAGATGAGGTGGAGGGATTGCGTGGCGGCAGACATCCGGGAGAAAAATTTGGACGAGGACATGGTGCGTGACAGAAGTGAATGGAGGAGACTCATCAAGAACAGCGACCCCATATAGAGATGGGATTTAAGCTGCAGAGGAATATCTCTAGTTTTTCAATACAATACATTGTAAAAAAAAAAATCAACATTTTTCTTTGTACACTTTTGGGGGGGAGGGAGGTCTTGAAAAAGTGTACTCTTTGTACACTTGTGAAAATGTCGATAATTGTGAACGGCCCCTTATGCTCCAAGAGCGACATTTTCTATCTGCTCGGATGTTAAACTTGAAAGGACTGTTAAAACCTTAAGCTGAACTCTATTAATTGAATATTTCACTGTGGCATGTAGTAAATTTTTCTCAATTTCCATCTGCTTAGCAGAGTTTAATTTCACACGACGTATGCGGAGATACGTCTCCATACTATGAATTACCACAGGCTTAGCACCCTCTTCTTGGTCAGCACCCAGATTTAAACAAACCTCAGGGTTCGTACGGGTGAGTTTTAATTTCATATCGACCCATTCACAAGCAACTTCTCCTGGAACGTGAAATCCGTGTGCAACCATCCATAGCAGTCGTAAATCTTCTTTTTAGATTTTTTAAACTTACTCTTTATACTACTTTCATCTTTAGTTTGATAATAACCTTCGCCAGTTAAAAAGGTGTCCTTCGCTTCTTTTGAAAAGTTGAGTACATTTTCAAGATAGGATCGTAGGTGGTAGTAGCCAGACCCTGCCGAGATGTTGACCTGATTTAAATACACATCACACTGGCTGAATATGGTGTGTAGAAAGTTTGTCTCTGGGTATACGGCATAGTAAGGGGCCCATACACGCTCAGTGAAAATGCGCATGTGCACTGCACAAACTGGTTTGTGCAGTTCAATTTGTGCGTGTATGGGGGTAGTTTGCGGAAATGCGCGGGCCCCGCGCGTGCACTGTGCTAATTCAGTCGCTTCCTGAAAATCCATGCGCAGTCCCAGCAATGCACATGTCTAGTTTGAGCGTGTATGGGGAGGCGTGTAGCTTTCGCTCAGTTCTTGCGCTGACACCGTGAACGCAATCAATATAAGGTCGTCTTCAGAGACATCTTCACTCGATGAAGGCAGGCACAACTGAGCAAAGTAGCGCAGTGCACATGAGTAGTGTATGGGCAAAGGCCTTGGCATGCGCAAACTGGGTTTGCACAGTGCACTGTGCAGTGCCACTGAGCGTGTATGGGCCCCTGTAGTTTTCGCAATCCGACCCATCTGAATGCGCTATTCGTAGTTTAGCGTACATGTGTGCACAGTGCACACAGCTTAGGTCAAAAAAGTAAGGGCCTGAGCTCCCGCGCTGATATCTCACCCCTCAGGTAGACTGCGAACGGCCTTTGGGTCATTCTGTCGCAGTACGACGGAAGTGAAGCTTCACTGTTGAGCTCCCGTCACCGAATGGAAACCTTCTCCCCTCAATCGTTCTTATATATATTGAGATACTGGTTAGTAGGGTAGTTGCGACTTTGACATAATGAGGCTTGTCATAGGTAATGCATAGGCTCTTTCCTCTATGATTGGGAATGTGGGCGATGCGTAGCATTCGAGCCTGGGTATCCCTAACAAACTGATGCTCCACGATATTGCTGTAAATATAGAACATGTCCGAGGGAGTGTCTCCATCGTTCAATTTCTCCAATTTTAGCTGATACAACCAGCTTCCTACGGACCTCAGAAACGTAACGGTGGTCAAAGTTGAAGTCTTCAAGAAAAGACTGGATGCCTGGCTCAGGACAGTACCAGATGAGCCGGGCGTGCCTGGCTATGTACGGTGGAGCAACTTGCTCCTCCACCAGGCCAGACCTAGAGGCGGGGCCACCAGCTTGACCTCCGTGTGAAGAGAGACCAACGCACGAAACAGCATAAGGTTCATAAGGTACAATAAGCTGCACAAGTCATGCTGTGACTCGTAAAACGTAGCTCTTTGGAAGGCTAGTCCATATCTGCCCTCATTTATAATTTTGAACAGTGCTGTCTTTAATATTTCTGTTAGCCTTCGATTTTGGCATCAAAGTATGTACCGGGGTATCTTTCTTTACGATTTCGTATACAAAATCAGACGTAAGATTTGAACTTTTCAGACTTCCATTTAAGTCTCTGACAATATCCTCGGTTGTGTCATAATGGCCTGGTCCTAGTGTTACTTCTGTAGTGTAGTACTGGACCTCCCCACTCCGGGCGGAACGCATAGTATCGTTCCAAGTCACTCCCGCCTTTTCACACTCATCATGGTTTCAAAGAATCATAAAAACGGGCTCTTTCTTGTCAATACTTAAAAACTTGGTGGCCAGTTGAAATTGGCATATTCCATCCTCAGATGATTCACGACCCAATTCAATGGGTCCATGGAGTTCTGTTACAAAGTTGGCCAGGGTATTGTTAGGATGTACAGACAGAGAAGCAGAGGACGGGAGTATGAAGTAGAAGTGGTTAGGCGCCATGTTGTATACTATTTAAGCTTCATTACTGCACCAGCTTTTATATAGTTGTTGAAGCTTTCTGGGTACCCTAGCCATTTTCCAGGTACATTTTTCTCTTTTGAACCTCTACTTCCTAAAATTTTTAAAATTTTAAACTTCTTTCCTAAATTAAATGTCACTTTCTGCAACTCCTCACCATAAAAGCCACCTCCAATTTCTTCCCCATTCAAATCTTCAACATAATACAACAACACCTCATTCTTAGGCCTCATAGATATAGACCACGTTTTTCGTGTTCTCAGGCTATTTACAGACGGCATATAAGCTCCGAGCGTCGTTGTGGTTTTATAGCAAAAGTCTCGGCTCATATGTTTACTGTGCTAAATACAGTGGCCAAAAGAATTTGGCTGCCGACAGTTGTGGAGCGTGCACGTAAACTGGCCACAGACTGCAAGCTCGAATTTGACTGTGATATGGGGCCTGAAAAGTTGAGAAGTAGAGCAGGAAAGGGATGTGCATATAGCTGTATTTCGGCTGGATGATCGTCGTAGGACTGTGTATATTTTTAAAAGCAGTGTGAGAGACCGTACAAAGCCTCTACTTATTTTAGGATTGTCAACGTATCTCCCCATCCGTAATATAAGCGTTCTTTACGCGAGTTATGATAAAAGCGGAAAATATGGCAGGCATCACGATTTGTGTAAGTGTCAAAACCATGCGACCTACCATTTCTATGGTTGAACCGTATCCATGTTTGTGCCATTAGAAGTTTGCTGTGCGAAGTGAATGTCTTTTAATTCCATTCCCTTAAAATACAAACAACCCAATCGACGGTTTAGATCGTTTAACATTTCCATCAGAATATTACCCATCTCTCCATTTTCCATTTGTTATAGAATTTATTATAATTAATTATTGTTGTCTTGCATCTAACCCTCATCCCTAAATTTTATTAGATTATGCATGCACATTGAATGTGGCATGATTTGAACCCTTGTTTGTACTTTTTACTTAATTCTTCCTCAAATGTACCAATTCTTTAATATTTACTGTATACTCGTATAAGTATATATATTTAATTAATAGTTTCACTCACTCTTGTACCATGGCTGTAAACCCTTCATTTCTGTGTCTCTCTAATTCGTTTCCTCTAATTTCTCCAAATAATGACTTATACTGTACGTACGAATTAAATAACTATGGCGTATTAATTATGAATTAATGCATAATTTGATAAACTGACGTCATAAAGTAACTTAATTCCCTTCACGTTTTCCATACCTTGAATACTGAATCACGTGTTTAGTATGTGGATATCTTTCGTATTCAATGTATGGTAATTTCTTTAACATAATAATAAAAACTTTACACTCTATACGTCATTATTTATATGTTGTTCATTCATACAGCCATGTCCTTTCTTGACCGCTATCCTTTATTAATTTTATTACTTATTCATTCATCTACCTATTGTCTACTTATGCCCTATCAACCTATCAGTCCATGTTTACTCGTGTCCGACTACATTACGCACACAACCTATTGTGTTACGTACTGATATGTGTACAATACTTTGTGCATTCGTACATGTCCCCTGATGATCATGATTACGTACGTGTAAATACGTCCACATGTATTCTTTTTATTTTTTCTTTTAATTATTTCACCTCTCGCAAGATATTCGTTAATGCTGATACGAATGTTCGAATTCCGATGACGTCGCCAAAGGCGAGCCTCTGAAACCGAACGCTTCTCTCTTGCTTCTGCTACCAATTTATAACGTTAAGATGTTACGTTATGTTATTATAATATACTGTATTGTTTCCATGCCAGGCCACTGGTTCGTTATCTGCTTACTTCACATAGTTATCCACGTTCTCATTACTTGTACTTAATATTTCTACCTAACTGTCATTCAAATTCTATATTACTTACGTGTTACGTTATCATAAATGTCCGTGGACTTCCAATGGAAAGTACACCGTATTTTTACTCCGTTTTCCTCATCGCTGGTTATTTAGGCTTTCAAACTATGATAACCAACCATTTTTCTAATAATATTTGACATAATTTGATGTAATCATTGTTAACTACAAATATATAACATTGTTGTTAATCCCCTTTAAATTATAGAACAACGGTTAACTCTCCTTCATTATAAAGGGTGATCCAGAGAAATGGGACCCAAAAGAAACTCCTGTAACTCTTAAAGTATAAGTCCTTTTATAAAATCATACGCATCATTCGAAAGAGGATAGTTACAAGTTTGTACAGGATTGTATCGGTTTTGACAATACAAGACAAGATAAGATACAAAACAAAATAAAAGTGTTAGTTAAAACTAACCCTTCAAGATGACTGCATGGACTGTGGAACAGCTGCGTTTCATAACTGAGCAATATTATGAGCATGGAAGAAGTGTAGTTTCAGCTCAAAGATCTTTCAAGACAAATTTTCAGATGTCAAAATCACCTTCTAAGAAAGTAATCCGTCGGTGTGTCAGAAATTTTTCCCTAACTGGCAGCATTGGAAAAAGAAAACCAACTGGAAGAGTGCGCACAGCAAGGATAGACGAGATCATTAACAGAACTCATGAAATTGTACAGGATAATCCTAACATAAGCATCAGACGTGCTTCTCAGCTGTTAGGAGTTGGATATGGAACAACAACACACGTATATTCAAGCAAAATTTAATGCTCTTTCCATATAAAATTCAAACAGTGCAACAACTAAACGATGGAGATTTCGCACGAAGACGACAATTCTGTCAATGGATCCAACAGAAGGTAAATGACACCACCAATTTTCTAGCAACTTTGATTATGTCAGACGAAGCCCATTTTCACTTGAATGGAACTGTAAACAAACAAAATTGTCGTTTCTGGGCAACAGAAAATCCATTGAATATTACCGAAGTCCCGTTGCATAGTCAGCGTGTAACTGTTTGGTGTGGTCTTACTGCATCTCAGATCATAGGGCCGTACTTTGTCGAGGATTCCACCGGAAACACGGTCACTGTAAATGGTGATCGCTACGAAAAAATGTTGACCGATTTCCTTATTCCTAAATTAAGAGATCTTTGTCTAGAAAACCACTGGTTCCAACAAGACGGAGCTACCTGCCATACCACGAGGAACTGCATGGCAGTTTTGCGTCAAACGTTTCCAGGCGAGTTAATCTCAAGATTTGGAGACGTTGAATGGCCCGCAAGGTCTCCGGATTTTTCTCCCTTAGATTATTATCTCTGGGGATATTTAAAGAGTAGGGTCTACAGAAATAACCCAACGACCTTGCAAGAATTGAAGGCCGCCATCACAAATGAGATACAGGCCATACCACCGCACACTCTTGCAAAAGTGATGCAGAACTTACAAACGAGAACACTGGAATGCTTGGCAACTAATGGAGCACATTTGAAAGGAGTCATTTTTAAAAAATAAATATTTCATAATAAACTTGTAACTCTACTCTTTCGAATGATATATATAGTTTTTATGAAAGGAATTAAATATTAAGAATATTTGGCTTTTTTTTATGGGTCCCATTTATATGGATCACCCGTTATAAATTGTATCACCTATTTAGATTACCTCAGTATTAGATATGTCAATTAACAATTTGCTAAAATTGTAATTAACTGTAATAATTTAATATGATGTAAGTAATGTACTTAATGTACTCGGTGCATGTCGGCACCCCGACATTATGTCGCCATCCAAAAATGTATACTTTACAAAAATTAGTATTTTTTTCTTAAATTTTTTCTTTCTAAATTTCGTTGTATGTTTAAATTATGCTTAACGTCCAAGAATTCTTTAGCTCTCCAGTTAAAGTGGGAGCTTAACCTTCAACTGCATTCCCCCAAAATTTAGACTTATTTATTTCTTGTATTGTAAATTAAATCATTCCTGCTGTAGCCCTTACTCGAGGAGGACAAGCCTCCTCGCGTTCCATTCCTGCCTTAGCCTTTATTCGAGGAGGACGAGCCTCATTTTAAATTCCTGCCTGAGCCGTTGTAAAAAGGGGTTGAACCTCTCCCCCTTTCAATTTCTGACTATCAGTGCCTCGTTCTGTATATATTTTGTGTAATAAAAATTATATGAGTGAACGAAGACTCCAATTTAGAACTGAAGTGTTTCCATTCACTCCTTCGAAAAACACTTGGTATAAACTGTTTTACTCGGATGCTCTACGGCTAAGGCCGAGCTTAACCAACAAGGACCACCTTCGTTGGATTGTCCAAAGTGCGTTCATCATAAAAGTCGCAAGCGGGAAGTGGCCCGCACACACGCGCGGCATAAGGGTTGTCTCGAGTTTGTGGATGATATAGTGAAACATTGTAAGGATTGCCACATGGTATGCGAACAATGTAAAAGCTCCAAATGTGAAAGTCGAGTAGATGAGGCTGAGAGGAGGGACTGTAATATATGTAAACGCACATTTTTCGATAACTGTTTTGAATTCCATAAATCAAATGGGACGTGTAGGAAAATGAGAATTTGCCAGTGCGGCATGTTTCATATGATGGACAGTTGTGGAAAATTCGAGCATATGAAAGACGTCAAACCTAAAAATAAACCTTACATAACTGTATACTATGATATAGAGCCTTACACGGACGCTGAAACCAGAGGTTATCCCACATTTATTTGTATGCCAGACTATGTGTGACGAGTGCATGAACGTTGAGTGTGATGAATGTGGCAAATGTGGTAAACGAACAAACATTTCTAAGACGATTGCACACGACACCCCTGTGAAGCTCTTTGTGGACTATATTGTCAAGTTAGCGGACCAGTTAAAAAAAATGACTGTATATTCTTGCCCATAACGCCGCAAAATTTGATACACAATTCCTTTATAAGGAACTGCTTGAACACGAATCATCAGAGATATTTACAGGTGATTCCTTGAAAAGAGGAAACAAGTTTATACAGATGCAGATAAGAGGTAATGTTCAGTTTAAAGACAGTTATTCACGCCTTTCTGTAAATTAGCTAAGCTACTCAAGGTGATGAGCGTAGATGCCGAAGTTACAAAAGGGTATTTTTCTTACTTTACATTACTTGAACTATGACAACATGAGAGATATTGAGTGTGAAGACTTTGATTGCTACTACAAGTTTTAATGAAGATAATCCTTACAATATAGCGGATGAATGTGAGCGTTATTGTGTGAATGACGTACGCGTACTCAGAGTATGCTTTCAAGCCTTTAGAAGGATGTACATAACCCGTTTCAACTGTGATCCGCTACAAGCCGCAACCACGATCGCTTCATGCCTAAAGACACGCTAGCCGTCATTCCCCGAAACGTCCGGCGCAGTTATGGTTATAAGGCTATTTACTGGCTCACACACATACAACAGCAGACAGGTGTATACATAAAACATGATCGCAACACGGGGGAAGTGGCCATTAAGATCAATGGCCGCGTTTTTTGGGTAAATGGTTTAAGCGAAGACCCCGCCACCGGTGGGAAGACGGCGTACCCCTTTAAATGGTGGCATGGATGCACACGTCCTGAGTGTGGTATCATAGGAGACATCCATGGCAGATCTCCGGCCGACAGTCTCGTCTCGCATGGACCCGTACCCGCGACCAATTTATAAGCTCCGAGTTCACTCACAAGGTTTTGTGGGAACACGACTATGATGCCTGGATGGAAGCCGATGAGCAGTATCGCGAAAAAATAAGGGCCATCAAACGTACAATGGTGCTGGACCCCCTCAAATGCGGTGATAGTTTGTTTGGAGGACGCACAAACCCCTTCAAACTAAACTTTCCACCTACGGACGGGGTGAATATTCATTACTACGATTTCTGCTCATTATATCCCTACGTGATGAAGAACAATCCGTACACCGTAGGTGCCCCTGAAAAGCTCGTGGGCCCCGCCCTGCCTGTCATCGAAGAGTTCTCAGCTAATTTTAACGAGAACAACTTCGGTCTTTCTCTCGTAGATGTGCTCCCCCCTCTTGACTTATGGATGCCAATCTTGCCCGTTGTTATAGACCACAAACTCATGTTCCCTCTGTATGTGAAGTGCAGAGGAGAACAATGGGGACTGTAATCACACAATCAACCAGAGGAATCTCAGAGGTGTTTATACAAGTCCTGAGCTGTCCCTAGCCATTCGTGACGGGTACAAAATACTGAATATATATATATATGAGGTATGGATGTTTTAGAAGCTCACCAACCTTTTCACACCATATATAAATACTTTTTTGAAGGACAAGGTGGAAGCATCAGACTACCCGCAAGGAGTTGACCGAAAATGAAAAATCGGCGTATATTCAACGTTACCGTGATCGTGAAGGGATGCAACTTGAACGGAGCCAAATTGTGAGGAACCCTGGCAAGTGCTTTAGTGCAAAGTTGTGCCTAGTCTTTGGGGGAAATTTCTCCAGAATAAAAATAAGGGAAACGTCCATCTAGCTCAAAGTTATAACGAAGTGTGGGATCACACCAACGCCATCGATAAAGAGGTCCTGGGGATCGTGAATGTGGGTGATACGTACATAATAAAGTACAACAGAACCGAATTGGCTACAGATACATCACGCGTCACAAACATACCTGTAGCCAGTTTCACAACAGCCTACGCCCGCATCAAACTCTGGGGTCTACTGCATTCTCTTGGACGGAGGGTTCTGTACGCAGATAGAGATAGTGTGATATTCACGGAGGGAAGGTGAATATATGCTTCCTATTGGCGAATTCCTCGGAGCGTTGACTGACGAGATCAAGGATGAGTATGGAGATAGCACCTACGCTGATTCTTTTGTCTCAAAAACATCAAAAATTTAAGGGTTACGGGTGAGGGAGGAGTTCAAATACATCGTGAACAGACATGTCAACTCTCACGGATTTTAAGTCTCAAACTCGCTTATGTGGGATATGTTTCCAGTTATCAAAATCAGGCAAAATCTCACGGATTTTCGTACATCAAGGTTGACGTCTCTGCGTGAAGGGTAAAGGTATTAGTCTTAACCAGGCGAACCGTCAAATCGTCAACTTTGATTCGATGAAAGAGCTAGTGAGTTTAGATGATGAAAATGAGGGTGACCAACCACCCCACCTGGTTGTAGGAACTCATAACTTTCGAGCGCAGAAGTTGGGGTGTGTGAAGGAATTTAGGGGAAGGAAAGTGTGTCATAACACATATAGGAAACGATACCAGGCGCCTGGCACCTACGACACTGTTCCCTTTGGATACCATGAGGCGCGAATATTTGTTATATAAATAATTGTTATATTAGAGTCTATTTACTTGTTGACGAAATTTTACAATTTATTTTACAATTTATTTACGTGCATATAAAATAAATTGTTTCAGCTGGCGTTTCATTTTCTTTGTGTGTGTGTGTGTGTGTGTGTGTACACAAGGGAAAATCTATGCACCACACACTGATGTTACTGGCTAACAAAAAGAGTCACGTGGCTCCTGCTACTAGTCCAGCTGGCGGGCAATATCTCCTCCCTGCGTGCTCAGTTGACCCCCGCAGGCTCTGGTTCTCAGACGTATCTTTTACATGTTGAGGAATTCTTGCATAGACGAAAAATAACGATGGCGACAGATGATACTGCATGCTCTACATTCCTGAAGTGGTAATCTAATCGCTAAAGTCTACAGATGTGGTGAACACCCAACGAATTTCTAGTCACGCCTCCTTTGAAACCGTTAAGGCCACATTAAATCGTGCGAAGCATGAGGAGCAAGACGTCCAAATACTCTATGGATGTTATGCTGGTGAGAGCATTGCAGGGTTTCGCGGTTCAAACGATGTAATGGAATATGTTGTAGGATTAAACTGCATTAAAGAACAGATATATCGTGAAGTGAAAGAATCGACGATTGCAGAAGAGAAACAAAGGATCTGGGTTGTAAACCTTTTTGATGGTTGGTGTGACAGGATATACCATGTTACATCACACCAAGCACGCGTACACTGGGACGGTGAATGTAAATCTTGTGATTATGGGCAGTTTAAAATATTTCGACCACTACATCCATGTATATCATGATGAGGTGCGCAGCGAAATTGTAGCTAAAGGTTTATGTGAATTTTTAGTAGAGTTTAGGAACGAGTATCGTTTGTCCAGCAAAAAGGTCAAGTATGGACCCATGTTTCAAATAGAGCACCAGAATTTTATATGGGCATAATTCTTACTTGAGAAAGTACAATGGCGAATACATTTACACCTGAACGTTGTAGAAAGGAAGTGTGGAAAGGAAGTGTGTGTGATAAAACATTACAACCGATGTTGCTTCATGTATCGCAGATGGAAAAAACGCCTACCCTGTATAATGGGCTACAGTTTTAAATATTCGGATGGTTCACCAGTGCGCATCGAGTCCTTCATGTCGGAACAATCTCGTACACGAATCCATTACTAACGCTTGGCGGCGTTCATGACGCAGCCCGTGTGACTCATATCCACCCCACACCTCCGGCCTCTCCAACCGCCACGCGCAGCCCCGTCAAGTCAAACAGCGCACCGACGGCTCATAGTTGCTTCAGAGCTTGACCCGACTGGACGTTCTCTTCACAGGATCAATAGATAACTATTAAAAGATGGGACTTCCGTTAAGCAGCATCCTCAAAGCAGTACACGACGTGTCCGTGTTGAAGTCTGTGCGTGCATTCAGGCGTAATAACGGTGCTATTAATTATGTACTTGAAACGAAATGTAGACAGTCAAACTCTGGTAGACGCAATGTTATTTATTTAAGTGTTAAGATGAACAGAATCTTCATGGTGGTTGAGAAGTGGGGTGAGGTCAGTTATAAAATACTTGCGGGTGTAGGCACAAAAAGAGAACAGATCAGTGATGCACCCACTAATGCCATTATTCGTACGCTATGCGTAAATCGTACAAATCAACCATGCGTTGATATACGACTGATGTGGAAGAATGCTGCTGACAATAACGCCCTTATCCCCACGCGAAGCCGTTTCATTCTCGACAGAATGTTTGAAGTCGTCGTTTCCGTAAACTAAAACCTATATTAGATGCAAGTATTGCTGATATGCGTTGTTTTGACACGGTGCTTGAATGCGCGTACACCGCCCTGCTTGATGATTTTACCAAGTGTAGGAACGAACAAGGCGAGAATGGCTTGGAATTGGAGGCGTATTTAAAAGGTGCAGACTCCTCGAAATATCAGGAACTTTGGTACAAAGGACTAGAACGGTACAGGACTGAACTCACCTTCACTGTTCACCCTGAGGAATTATTTCTTCATATAAGACACAGTTGTCAGCACGATTTAGAAACCTACTTCAATTGTCGATATGAGTTGTGAAGATGATTTTACAGTTGAAAAGCTCAGCGCGGAAAGAATAAATGCCCGTTTGGAAAGGAGTGTTTATAAACTTGAATTTAATGGCGATGTTGTAGCAAACGATACCACCTTTGTGCGTGGTTTTGACTGTATTCTATGCGTGTTTAAAGAGCATGATAGTTTGACTCCCAATTGTAAAGTGGGTACAAAAATAGTGTTAAACGAGTTGAAAGCCCTTTATATTGAATATAGACACCTGCATACTTTGAGTGGTGAATTAATGTTTAAAAAGCAATGAGAATGTAAATATGGACTCGATTACGTGCGAGTTTACTATTTTATTTAAGCATGGTAGAAACTGACCTAAAACCATGTATTTCCATCCCATTTTATATATATATATATATATATATATATATGATACACACAGACCGTGCATGGAACAAGGAACTCTTCTGGGATAATTAAATCCACTTTAGTCCGAATAAGTAATGGTAAATGAGAAATATCATAGTTTTTCTTTTTCATAAAAAACTCAGGGGACCATTCTGAGTTCATTCCCATATATATATATATATATATATATATATATATATATATATATATATATATACAGGGTGGCGCCAAAGTCGCGCATTATAGGAATTTTCAGTGTATTATTTTTCTTTAGGTAGGTGATGGCTGCAAAATTAACAATAGACGAGAGGGTGAGCTTGGTTTAATGCATGGAATACCAGGTACTATAAATCGATGAATCGGTGCAGAATTTAAATCCTATACCGATTCATCGATTTGTTGTACCTGGTATGTCATACATTAAAACCAAGCTCCCTCTCGTCTGTTGTTAATTTCGCAGCCATCCCCTACCTAAAAGAAAAAAATAATGTATTATAGTCAACACTGAAATTCCTATGATGCGCGACTTCTGCGCCACCCTGTATATATATATATATATATATATATATATATATATATATATGATGAATAAAACCACGAAGGAAAGGAAACACAAAATGGTGCTCAAGCGCTTTCCTCTAATGACATCCTCAGGAACACTGAAGTACATAAAAGGGTTACAGCCTATATATAGGTTACAGAAAGAAAAAAAAAAAAAAAAATAAATATATATATAATATATATATAATATATATATATATATATATACACGTATATATATATATATATATATATATATATATATATATATATATATATATATATATGCAATAAACGGAGAAGTAAAAATTAAAAGATTATCAGAGAGGCATACAGATTTGTAAGGAAAAAATATCGATTTTTAACACATTGTTAATAGAAATATTCTTGAGTCTGCCATTATCCAACTTTCAAATAACTTCAACATAAGCAAAGGTCTTTTTCAACTCGATCCTGTTGTTTTGAATTCCTTCAAAACAGATTAGATAAGAAGGGTAGAACGCTAAATCTTTGGTAAATTTGTATGCTACTTTATTAACTTTTAATTTTCATTTTATTTTTACATACATCGAAACTTAACCATAAAAGGCAGAGTGTTAAAACCCGGGCAGATTTCCAGTATAAATTTGTATTTTTATAATTCATTTGATCTTGTGCTAAAAATCGATATTTTTCCTTACAAATCTGTATGCCTCTCTGATAATCCTTTAATTTTTAATTTTTACTTCTCCGTTTATTGCATATATATACACAGTATATATATATATATATATATATATATATATATATATATATATATATATATATATATATATATTTATTTATTTTTCTTTTTTTTTTCTTTCTGTAATCTATATATAGGCTGTAACCCTTTTATGTACTTCAGTGTTCCTGAGGATGTCATTAGACGAAAGCGCTTGAGCACCATTTTGTGTTTCCTTTCCTTCGTGGTTTTATTCATCATAAATATTTTTCACGTGTTACTTTCGTGAAATAATTTTCATATATATAAAATATATATATATATATATATATATATATATATATTAAACACGTGTTGTGTATACTGATTTTGTTGTATATAGAATTCTTCTGTACTAGCTGTATTATTTTTTGTTTTGATATATATATATATATATATGTTAAATAGCTCCATTTTGTATTATTCTTGTATTTGCGTCTAGTGTATATGGATTTCTCCTCTACTGGTTGTGTTATTTTTATGGTTGATGTAAATATATGTATTAAATAACTCATATATGTATTATCCCTGTTTTGCACCTAATGTATATTTATATTTACCGAATGTAATTCATGAATGATATATATTAAATAGAACGATATTAGCGGAAATGAAGGGTGTATATATAAACAAAACAGTGTGTGTGTGTGTGTGTGTGTGTGTGCTCTAAAGAAACTGTATGACAGCCGATTACGCCATATGATTGGCTGCCTTCTAAGCCAACTGGCTGTGATGTTAAAGCCGCTCAGGAAGGCTTGTAAAGACGCCATTTTGCGCCGCGTTATACCTGCGAGAACATCTCTCTCTCCTCTCTCTCCTTCTTGTGTTTTATTACCCTTGGTAGGTTAGGTTATCCACCTTTGAAGGGGTTAGTCCCGGCCCGCATATACGTCTTAATAAAGGTTTTACTTTTTTATACAAACCTACATGCATACACACCCACATATATACACATACATACATATATACATATATATACTTTTGTGGGACTGAGCTGCCAGGTAAGATTGCCCTCTCCCCCTTGGAGGTTCTAAACCAGTCTCCCCCCTTGTTGCATAACCCCTCTCCCCCCTTTAAGCATTATTGATCATCTTGCATTCAACTGATTTGCACTGATAAGTACTAAATGTGTTGAGATTGACACAGAAAATTTTACAGGAAAATATGAAAAAAAAAGTTTTGAGGGGAAAGGTGGGGCATGGTCACGTTTTTGGAAATTTCAAGTTCAAAAGTAAAACTTCGGAGAACGCGAGAGTTATTTGTAAAAAGTATTTAACGGGGTTTTTAGTATATTATATTATTATATGGAGATGGTGAGGACCAACTCTCGAGTTACTTACTTCCTTCAAATGTGGGTGAAAGTTGTATAAAAAGGTTAGTCAAAAGAACTCAAAATATTTATAACTTCAAAGGTTTTTATCCAATTAGATTGAAACTTTGTATAAATACTCAACCAACAGACCCAGAAAAACTTTGCAAATTTTATCCAAATCGGTTTGTAAATAAAGAATTTGTGAGCAACACCAGCATCTCTCCTAAAAAACGCTGCTTACTCTTACGAACCTCAAAATGTGGATGAAGTGAGAGAGAATGACGAAAGCAATGAACGAAATAACACAAAACATTTGGAAAATGTTTTCTGTTCTTTGAGAACGAAAGTTGACCGTCATATTGATAAAAATGGTGGATTTATTCAAACATCAATATTGTTATGCGCTAAATAGACAAACCTTCAAGATATTAGCTTTCAAATGGTTTTGACCGTTTTCTTCTACCTAGTCTAGAACAGGGCTTCTCAAACTTTTTTCACTTGCGACCCCTTTGGATCAGACAAATTTTTTCGCGACCCTTCACTCAATGTCATAAAAGCAATAGGTACTAACACTGTATATTTATGAAAAAAATAATATTTTCAAATGTTTCTGCGACCCCCAATAATATTTACGCGACCCCTAGTTTGAGAAGCGTGGGTCTAGAACATAAACTTTTTGAAGCCGCAAAAGGAATTCATAAAGATGGTGTATATTCTATAACATACTCATTATGATCATTTAGTGACTAACTTGTTTACCTACAAATTTACCGCACATTTGTCCAATGACATTTTGATTTTCTACGAAAAGGAACGTCAAAACGGGACAAAACCTCCGAATAAAAAACATTCCTTATTCAACGTTGAAATGACTTATACATTAATTTGTGATGACGTTATGAAACCTAAATTATGAATAGAACACGTAGATTTCCTTCACTCATTCTGCCGATGAACGTAAACGTTAACTGGAATCGTTTTGTGAGAGGAAATGTACCCGTTAAAATTCCGTCTAAGATACGCGAGCCCTTTTTTATTGCGTCCATACATTTGGAAACCTATCAAAAACTCAGCAACATTTGGTCTGTTACCCGGTTTGATGTAAGACCCTTTCTACAGAACCTGACACTACGCATGACGTCCGATAACTCGTCCGTAGATTGGTTGATGAATACAAAGTGTAAAAAGTAATTAAAACACAAAATGATAACAGAACATGTCGCGAATACGCGCGAATAAGTCCGACTAAAGTGACGGTTTTGGTAAATTAAACATTTCTTGATATAATCAACAAATTTATTCAGATTAAAACTGTAAAAACTGATTTCGTAAAATTAATAATGATTTAAAAAATCAATCCAATTATGAAAGTTACAAAAGGAAATGAGAACAGAAGTGAATAATGCGTTAACTTTAATTTGAAGAATCAAGTACTATTTTAAGTTTTTAAAAACCAAAAAAAATTGAACAAGCAAAAGCGCGGAAGGACGGAAAAGAAAACTCATTTACGAGCTAAAAACATTTACGTTCCCGAAGAGAAAAATTCTTGGTACAAAAACACAGCGCGTTATTTTTTTCTTTCTTTTAATCTAATTTAAAGTAAACAGGTCTGATCTAATCTAACCTAACGAACGAAAGAGGAATGGGAAATGACGCAGGCGGAGGGGGGAATGGATGAACATTCGTTATTTAGCCATTCTGTGACCACACACACACACACATATATATATTATATATATATCGTAAAGAACGACGCTTGTATAGGAGATATTCCGCGCAAGACGAGAGAGAGAAAACGGAACAAATGAAAAAATGAAGTAACCACCTGGGAATCGAACCCGGGATCTTCCGATTGCCGGTCAGACGCGATACCATTACACCATGGACTTCACTCTTCCAAATGCCGTAATTCTTCTACATACTCGCAGAAACCAATGCCCCAAGGGGGCACCTCCCGCATGCCGTAACATTATATACATTCAACTGCAAAGAACACGCAGTATAAATAACGTAAAGAACGACGCTTGTATAGGAGATATTCCGCGCAAGACGAGAGAGAGAAAACGGAACAAATGAAAAAATGAAGTAACCACCTGGGAATCGAACCGGGATCTTCCGATTGCCGGTCAGAAGCGATACCATTACACCATGGACTTCACTCTTCCAAATGCCGTAATTCTTCTACATACTCGCAGAAACCAATGCCCCAAGGGGGCACCTCCCGCATGCCGTAACATTATATACATTCAACTGCAAAGAACACGCAGTATAAATAACGTAAAGAACGACGCTTGTATAGGAGATATTCCGCGCAAGACGAGAGAGAGAAAACGGAACAAATGAAAAAATGAAGTAACCACCTGGGAATCGAACCCGGGATCTTCCGATTGCCGGTCAGACGCGATACCATTACACCATGGACTTCACTCTTCCAAATGCCGTAATTCTTCTACATACTCGCAGAAACCAATGCCCCAAGGGGGCACCTCCCGCATGCCGTAACATATATACATTCAACTGCAAAGAACACGCAGTATAAATAACGTAAAGAACGTTATTTATACTGCGTGTTCTTTGCAGTTGAATGTATATAATGTTACGGCATGCGGGAGGTGCCCCCTTGGGGCATTGGTTTCTGCGAGTATGTAGAAGAATTACGGCATTTGGAAGAGTGAAGTCCATGGTGTAATGGTATCGCGTCTGACCGGCAATCGGAAGATCCCGGGTTCGATTCCCAGGTGGTTACTTCATTTTTTCATTTGTTCCGTTTTCTCTCTCTCGTCTTGCGCGGAATATCTCCTATACAAGCGTCGTTCTTTACGTTATTTATACTGCGTGTTCTTTGCAGTTGAATGTATATAATGTTACGGCATGCGGGAGGTGCCCCCTTGGGGCATTGGTTTCTGCGAGTATGTAGAAGAATTACGGCATTTGGAAGAGTGAAGTCCATGGTGTAATGGTATCGCGTCTGACCGGCAATCGGAAGATCCCGGGTTCGATTCCCAGGTGGTTACTTCATTTTTTCATTTGTTCCGTTTTCTCTCTCTCGTCTTGCGCGGAATATCTCCTATACAAGCGTCGTTCTTTACGTTATTTATACTGCGTGTTCTTTGCAGTTGAATGTATATAATGTTACGGCATGCGGGAGGTGCCCCCTTGGGGCATTGGTTTCTGCGAGTATGTAGAAGAATTACGGCATTTGGAAGAGTGAAGTCCATGGTGTAATGGTATCGCGTCTGACCGGCAATCGGAAGATCCCGGGTTCGATTCCCAGGTGGTTACTTCATTTTTTCATTTGTTCCGTTTTCTCTCTCTCGTCTTGCGCGGAATATCTCCTATACAAGCGTCATTCTTTACGTTATTTATACTGCGTGTTCTTTGCAGTTGAATGTATATAATGTTACGGCATGCGGGAGGTGCCCCCTTGGGGCATTGGTTTCTGCGAGTATGTAGAAGAATTACGGCATTTGGAAGAGTGAAGTCCATGGTGTAATGGTATCGCGTCTGGCCGGCAATCGGAAGATCCCGGGTTCGATTCCCAGGTGGTTACTTCATTTTTTCATTTGTTCCGTTTTCTCTCTCTCGTCTTGCGCGGAATATCTCCTATACAAGCGTCGTTCTTTACGTTATTTATACTGCGTGTTCTTTGCAGTTGAATGTATATATATATAATAAATTTTGGAAATTTGTTAAGAATCAAACGGGTGTCAAAAATGTCCTCCCTCCGACAATCGATGGGGTGTCAGGGGAGGATGAAATTGCAAAGCTGTGGAAAAACCACTACTCTAACATTCTTAATAGTGTGAGTAGGGATAATCTTAAGATAGATTGCAGCGAAACGATTGTGGGAGGGACAAGGGAAAATATTTTGATATCATTTTCTGAAGTAAAGAGGTTAATTAAAGAGTTAAAGACTGGTTCTGCGTCAGGGGTAGATAACTTATCGAATGAGCACTTAAAATTTGCAAATGACGTAATATGTCTGCATATATCATTGCTCCTATCAGCCATGCTTGCTCATAGCTATATCCCTGCAGAGTTCATGACGGTATATATCTTGCTCCTGGTCAAAAATAAGTACGGAGACATTTTGTTCAGCAATAATTTCAGGCCTATTGCTGTCGCTTCCTGCTTCTCGAAACTACTAGAAAAACTCTTGTTACTCCGATTAAATGATTTCCTATGGACATCTAATCAGTTTGGCTTTAAAAGGTTCCACTCAACTGACCTGTGTATCTATGTACTTAAAGAAACAATATCTAAATACATCGACAGTAATTCAACCATTTATAGCTGTTTCCTTGATATAAGTAAGGCATATGATAGGGTGAACCACAATATTTTATTTGCAAAACTAGAAGACAGGAAGGTTCCCATGTACATATTAAATTTATTGAAATTTTGGTATTCCCACCAATCTTTCACTGTTAGGTGGGGCAATGTACTATCCAAGTGTTTTGGCTCCTCTTGCGGGGTGAGACAAGGCTCCTTGCTCTCCCCTATGCTGTTTAATGTGTATATTGACGGATTAATTGCTTCACTTAATGAGGCAACAGTAGGATGTTGTATAGATAACACAAGGATAAATAACTTAGTTTATGCCGATGATATGGTGTTAATAAGTCCCTCTGTTAAAGGTCTGGATCGGCTACTAAATGTCTGCGAAGTGTATTCGCAGAAACATGATATTCTTTTTAATGTTACAAAAACTAAGGTTATGCAATTTCATCCTAAAAGCTGTAATCAGCCAGCTGATATAAGGTTTAAAATGAATGGTGAAGTAATTGAGGAAGTACAAGAGTTTAAGTATTTGGGTCAAACTATTACCAGCTCCTTGAGTGATGACTCGGATATAAGAAAACAATCTCGAAGCCTGTGTGCTAAAGCGAATATGACCATAAGGAACTTTCGTTTCTGTACAAGTGAAGCTAAAGACACACTCTTTCGTACTTTCTGCAGTAATATATATGGTCAGCAACTCTGGGTGAATTATAAAAAAGGTTCTGGCAGAACCTTAAATTTGGTGTACAACAGGTCTTTTAGACTCTTACATAAATGACCCCCGAGATGCTCAGCTTCGCAAATGTTTCCTACCCGCAACGTCCCGAGCTTCCCGGAGGTAACAAGACGTGCTCAACACAGTCTAATGCAAAGAATTAAAAAATCAACCAACCCGATCATCCAAGCTATCCATGAGTCCTGCCATTTATCCTCTAAGCTATGGACTTCTTGGTATGAAAACGTCTGTCTGTAGCTCCACTTAACTTCGACAGTGCAGTATTATTTCTAATCAATTGTATATATTTCTATCCTTAGTATATGAACTGTCATTGTATTAATAATATTTGTCATATGGACTCTAGTCTGCCAATAAACCTTTTCATTTTCATTTTCATATATATACAGGATTGACAAAAGTAAATAGCCACCACGATAATTTTCTCCAATAACAAATGGCAAAGCTTATCAATGTAATGCCAGAACGTGTGCCAACTTCACATAAGGCAAAAAGAAAAGGAACACGGGTCTAAATATATTAATTCGACACATTTGTTATTACTTATTGACGTTTATTATCAAATAAAAAACTAAGGAAAACTATTTACTTTTGTCAACTCTCTCTCTCTCTTTCATAACACTGATTCAAAAGTGCAAAGGAAATTTGACTGAGACTCGGAAATGACCAAACTTTCTCTCGAACGATTTTACGACAAAAACCAACTGTTTATTTAGTATTATTTAATATAATAATAACTCACCTATGTTGGGGTGTTGAAGCTTCCTACAAATTCTTGCTTCTCTTTCTAGTTTCTGAAAATCTGAAAAATAAAAAATAATATAAACTTTATGGTCCACTTTAATTAATAAAATTAAATATTGTCATTCAATCAAAGTAACAATCCATTTCACACTTTGTTTCCACCTTTTTCCTTAAACACACACACACACACGTATTTGTAGAGACCTCAGAAACATTTCCATTTTTTTTTGCCTCCAGTCGTAATACAATTTAAGTGCGGGTCGAGTGCGGGTCATACTTATACAAGACCTTTAAGAGGCACACGGCGGGTGTTTTTCGTCAAAAGGCACTTCCAGACGTCACAATTGACCATATAAGCAGAAAGTACCATGAAGGCGCCGGTGTAACGTTGAAAACTGAAGTCGTTGAAAAATGAGGTACACTTCATTATCCAACGTTGAACAATGAGGTGCACCTCAATTTTCAACGTTGAAAAATTAAGTACATTGTTGAAAAATGAGACACTTCGTTGAAAATTGAGTTGAAGTAGGCTATAAGTTAAAGTAGCTCCTCAGAGCTTGGCCGTTCATGGCTCAACTGGGATTCTGAACTCAATCAAAAATAAAATTAGCGGAGCGACTGGGCGTTGCCTGGATGGAAGTTGAACGCTATATATATATATATATATATATATATATATTGTTACATGAATTGGTTTATTGTTTTCTATTTATGGTATGAATTATACCTTTATTTTAGCCTGTTTTCATTTAAACCACATCACATAGATTTAACCGAAGGTTAGGTGTACCGAAAATTCCACCCATGAAAATTCCACCCACGAAAATTCCCCCCAGTAAATTCCCCCCAAGGAAAATTCCACCCACAGAAAATTGCACCCACGAAAATTGCACCCACCCAAAGAAAATTAGTTTAACCAATCGTCAATGCCGTACAGTATAAAGAATCCTCTTCTCTTAATATATAAAAATAAATAAATAAAAAAAAATTTATTGTTTTTTATTTATTTTTTTAGGTTAATTGTACGCCCTTGACGATTGGTTAGGTTAAGTCGTGATAGTTTGGTTAATTTTTGCTACCCGCGACCCGCACGAAAAACCTATCAGATCATAAATGAAAGACTGAAGAGACTAGTGGAGCGCTATAATAATACAGATAGTTTAGAGGGTGCTACTGTAGTATGCGGTCTACCTACGATTCGGCGGTCTACGTTTTAATTATAGCTTCTTATCTTGTTTACTAATTGTTTGTTTACATCCCATTGTCAATCGCCCTTGACGATTGGTTAGGTTTAGTCATGATATTTTCGTTACTTTTAACGAAAATATCATGATTAAACCTAACCAATCGTAGGTAGACCGCATACTACAGTAGCACCGTTTAGAGTTCCTCAAGAGCATTGCATACAATCCTCATTAAACGTCGAATAATTGTTTTTTAATATATCTTTTACTTATAAATCTTTTACTTTTTACTGTAATAAATTTGAAATAAATCTTTTACTTTTTACTGTAATAAATTTTTAATAAATTTATAAATAATAATACACATTTTAAACTTAAACTAATTTTCTTTGGGTGGGTGCAATTTTCGTGGGTGCAATTTTCTGTGGGTGCAATTTTCCTTGGGGGGAATTTACTGGGGGGAATATTTGTTTGGAGAAATGACACTTGAGACATTGATTCTTACTTCAAAAATTGATATTTAGAATTAACACCAGGCACTTAAAATAAAATGCATAAGCCAGTTAAAATATGACTCTTAGCCAATTTTGCCATGGAATCAATTAGAATGAAAAAGAAAGACACTTGATACTAAGACAATTAAGTAAAATGCATAAACACTTTAAATTTGACTGTTAGACAATTTTAATCTACAATTAGTAGTTATTTAACTGAATACAGCCATATTGTAATATGCCAGATCATTTGAAATGAATAAACGCATACATACTACAATTTGATTGACTTATCTTTTAGAACAACGGTTGGTTCTCTACCCGGCCTTTTGATCGTATCGTGTACATAATACAATTTCGAAGAATTATTTAAATCCTATCAGGTTATTTGACCATTCCAATTATAATATTTAATGCATGCCTTAATACATTGTTTACCTCCTTCCTTTTGACAGTGGTAATTATTCTCTTGAGAATTTGTACATTATAATCCTGTGTATTTTATATTTCTACCGATATGCGCGGACTCCGTTTTCCAACGGTGAATCAAGGCTACGCTATTTTCGAGCGTTTACCGACACGAACAGAATATACAGTCTCCGTTTTCTTCCTCCGAAATATAGGATAGACTCTTTTGGGAGTCTTTTAAACTCGCGAATTTTTCGTTTCATTTTAGCTCGGTGAGTAATTTACTCAATTTTTAGAAGAACGATTTCGCTTTTAAGTGCCCACACGATTTGAATTGATCGTTACGGCACAATATATATATATGGGATGAATTTCACAATTAAACACGTGAAATGAATAAATGCTGCAAACCGACAAGGAAAAAAAAAACGTATCCAAGGCTTTTCGTGTATTCAGAGCTACACCTCCCTGACGTGGTGTAGTTCTGAATACACGAGAGGCCTTGGAATCGTTTTTCTTTTTCCTTGTGGGTTTGCATCATATATATATATATATATATATATATATACTTGAGCAAACTTTCACTAAGAACTCTTTTTTTTGTTTTTAAAATGAGAAATAAATCTTATTTAAAATAAAATAAAATAAAGGAAATTAATTATTTCAAAGAATAAAGAATATTTATTTGTGTTTATATTATGTTGTTTATGTAATGTAACTATTTTTATAAGTTAAAATATATTTCTATAACTTTTTAATTTATACGTCTTTTATTCATGAATCCTCCCAGTGATCTATTTAGAGATCAGGTCATAACTGGTCAAATAGGGCATATAGATACAACATGAATGTTTATTTTTGTTTAAATGCTCATTCTAACTACGTTTTAGCAAAAAAAAAAATTAAAAATTATTTAAAGCAATAAGTTGGGCTTTAATGGGTTAAGACACACGTGGTGTCGAAGAATAAAAAAAGCTCAGAAGACGCGGTTTCAAGCAATAAAAGAAAAACAATGACGCTAGCCTCGAACCGCGGGACTCGAATGTTCCTAAGGTTATATAAGGCGCAGTCAACTCATATTTCACCCTACTCCTTTTCGTGCGATCATTTCGTAAGTTCATCCTTCACGTCGTCACAGCGTCAGCTTTAGCCGGCTCCTTTCAAGGCCCACTTCGACCTCACCCAAGAACGCATCATCATCACTCGAAGTAAGCTAAGTCTTTCCCGTTGTATGCGTTTTCATTGGCCTCTTTCACCACACCTCAACTGGTCAAGTCATCCTCGAGAGCACCGGCGAAGCTCAACGCTACGAGAAGACATCCTCAAGGTGGACACATTACGTGACTCGACGGCGAAGCTACGAACCCAAATCACTTCACATCTGGTCAGTTTTCACCGCTTCCCGAAAAACGGCCGTCAACGAGAATCCATTAGGCCCGATCACTTTCAGGCCATCCTGCATCTCAAGAGGCAACAACACCCGGGCCTACGTCTGCAAGATCACCTTCAAACGTCTTCTCCATCTCAAGAGGAATAATCAACAAAGCGGCCAGCGCTCAGTCAAATCGCTTCAATAGGACGGTCAACACTTCGAGCATATTAGTTCAACAGGCCACCCTTCCAGCGACGCGTCAACCTAGAGGTATCCTTATCTTACTGGTAAGCCTTGTCTCTTTGCTTAAAAACAATAACTTAAAGCCTACCCAGTGAACCGCAGGAGAGTAGGCTATAAACGCAGTGCTTCATAATTCAGTCAAACTGACTATCGTTAAAACGCAGTAGGCCTAGTTCATAATTCAAGTGTCATTCCAGTACCGCAACTCTGTGTATCATCTGTTATTGTGTTCAGTCATATAAATACTTTACATCCGTTTATTTTATGTGATAGATTTAAGTATTCTCTTACTGAAGGCCTAATTCATTTACGGTGTACCACTTGGTACATCCCTTCCAATTATCATTAGGCCACAACATCTTGTTTCTATGTTCCATTTATGCGTAATAACTTAGCATCATATAATTGCTTTTACATAAATGATATTCGTGTAATCATTCATTGTATTTCTCCTAATTATCATTAGGCCCCAGCATCTTGTTTAGTAGTCCATTACTGCGTAACTCTGGCCTACATTAGCAGTGTAATACGTGACCTAAAGAGCACCATAAACGCACGTCACTAATTTCCATTATCATTTGGTTGCATCATTTATTCCATGTTCATTCATGCCTAACATCTAGCCTATTTAATCAGTGTGTTACGCATTCTATTCAGTGTACTAAACGCACGTGCATTCTGTGTCATTACTAGGCCCATTCAATGTTCATTCATGCATAACCTTTAGCCTTCATAATCAGCGTGTTACATAATCTGTTTGTTGTATTATAACGCACATGTATAATTTCTGTAATCACTAAGTTTCATATTTCATGCTGTGTCCCATTTTTTTGTATACCATTAGCCTCTCATAAACGAGCCTATTTCTTAACAAATGATCTGTGTAATCCCTTTTATTTACTAATCCTCAATCAGACTTTTCCCTAATACAAGTGTCGTTATAGAATTGTTAGGCACTCTAATTATTGTTTATCATTTGTTATTCACTGTGAACAAATAACTGATTTATTTTCTCAATTAAATACAAAACAATAAGGTGTTATTTTATAACTTAACAATATTTGCTTGGGTGTAATCCAAGTTGGTGACCTCGAAGCAATTCGTATCACTCATAAATATTATAGTAGCCACCTTCAACCGGTGATACTGTAAGACATCATAAATTGTTAACCCAGCCTGTCATTAATACTCAATCATTGCATCAATTAATCATTAGCATTAAATTAATCATTATCACCTTAAACGGCTAAAACTAGGCCTCACTATTAACCTTATTGGTGCTCTTCCAATATGTGCTCTACCGCGAAACTGTGATCTACCATATTCCAATACGTGCTCTACCGTGAAACTAGCCTTATAAGGCTAACTAACGAAAATATCATGACTTAACCTAACCAATCGTTAGGTCAACTATACGCCCTTGACGATTGGTTAGGTTAAGTCGTGATATTTTCGTTAGTTAGCCTTATAAGGCTAACTAACGTACCTGCTGCTAATCCGAATAATCTAAGGTAGATCACGTATTGGAATGTAAATTTTAAGGTAGAGCACATATTGGAAGAGCACCACCTTATTATATTATTCCCATGCATAATACTATATATATATATATATGCCCGGTCAGGTCAATTGTACGAACTTGAGTGGTTATGTTAAGTCGTGATATTTTCGTTAAAACTAACGAAAATATCACGACTTAACCTAACCAGGCATTCAATTAATCTAATCGGGCATTCAGTTGACCTAACCGGACATTCAATTAACCTAGCCGGGCGTGTATATATATATATATATATATATATGTTATCCATATAGACAAATGAGGGGTTTGAGGTTGGTTGAAAAAGACAGATAAGAGATGGAGTTATATTCCGTTAACGGAATACAGCTCCATCACTTATCTGTCTTTTTTTACCACCCTAAAACCGCTCATATATATATATATATCGTTCAACTTTCACCCGGGCAACGCCCAGTAACGTTCTGAAAATTGCGGAATGGAAAGCTGTATTAATTCTCGTCATGCGTGAATTAATAAGGTGATGTTAATATATATATATATATATACTGTATATATATATATATATGAAAATTATTTCACGAAAGTAACACGTAAAAAATATTTATGATGAATAAAACCACGAAGGAAAGGAAACAGAGTGGTGCTCAAACGCTTTCGTCTAATGACATCCTCAGGAACACTGAAGTAAATAAAGAGTTCAAGATTATATATAGGTTACAAAAAAAAAAATATATATATATATAAATTGTGGGAGGAGCATACAAATTTGTAAGGAAAACTACCAATTTTAGCACTTTGCCCGAATTCAACACAAGTTCAAATGGATTGTTTACAACCAATTTTATAGATAATGCCGGAATGATATATAGGTCACAAAAAAATAAAATAAAAAATAAAAATAAATTGAAAAATAAAAATTGTAAGAGGAGCATACAAATTTATAAGGGAAAATTACCAAAGGGTTAGCACTCTGCCCTTCTTGTCTAAATCTGTTCTGAACGAATTAAAAACAACGGGATCGAGTTGAAAAAGACCTTTGATCATGTTAAAGTTATTTGTAAGTTGAATAATAGTACTCAAGAATATTTCTATTAACAATGTTGCTAGAGCGAAACAAAACTGAAGCATTATTCCAAACAAAGCAATGGGATAATTCTGACAAATGGACAAAAAGGGCACTGGACGACTGTCCCGTTCTACAGGAATACTGATGCTGTTTTACACGCGTGTGCAAATCCTTTCCCGTCTGACCAATGTGATTCCTTTTACATTGGTCAGACGGGAAAGGATTTGCACACGCGTGTAAAACAGCATCAATATTCCGTTAGAACGGGACAGTCGTCCAGTGCTCTTTTTGTCCATTTGTCAGAGTTATCCCATTGCTTTGTTTGGAATAATGCTTCAGTTTTGTTTCACTCTAGCAACATTGTTAATAGAAATATTCTTGAGTCTGCTATTATTCAACTTACAAATAACTTTAACATGAGCAAAGGTCTTTTTCAACTCGATCCCGTTGTTTTTAATTCGTTCAGAACGGATTTAGACAAGAAGGGCAGAGTGCTAAACTTTTGGTAATGTCCCCTTATAAATTTGTATGCTCCTCTCACAATTTTTATTTTTCAATTTATTTTTATTTTTTATTTATTTGTATTTATTTATTTATTTTTTTGTGATCTATATATCATTCCGGCATTATCTATAAAATTGGTTGTAAACAATCCATTTGATCTTGTGTTGAATTCGGGCAAAGTGCTAAAATTGGTAGTTTTCCTTACAAATTTGTATGCTCCTCCCACAATTTTTATTTCTATATTTACTATATATACACATTTTTTTTGTAACCTATATATAGTCTTGAACTTTTTATTTACTTCAGTGTTCCTGAGGATGTCATTAGACGAAAGCGCTTGATCGCCACTCTGTGTTTCCTTTCCTTCATGGTTTTATTCATCAGGGGTTAGACAAAATAATATGAACACCCGCCGATTTCACCGATTATCTTTACGGACTGCTCAGACACAAAGTAAACGGTCAAATGACTGGCAAACCTATTTAAATGCGTAACAGAGAGTGTATACGTCATGTTATAAACTTATAACCCTCACGTTGTTTTTACAGATCTGAGTGAATTATGAATTAGCAGTTATGAAAGACCTGTCAGACTTCCAAAGAGGGCAAATTGTCGGAGTGCGGATGGCTGGTGCATCGGTGACGAAAACCGCTCAGATGTTCAATGTATCCAGAGGAACTGTCTCTATGGTCATGTCTGCATACCAAAACCATGGAAAGACAAGCACCGACAAATGCAATAGTGGACGCAAGAAGAAGCTGTGTGATCGAGACCGCCGGGTGCTAAAGCGCATTGTGACAAAGAACCATAAGACCACAGCTCCAAAAGTGACTGCAGAGCTTAACCAGCATCTTGCAAGCCCGGTATCGACCAGAACTGTACGTCGCGAGCTCCACGGAGCTGGATACCAGGGGAGGGCTGCAATTGCCAAACCCTTCCTTTCGCACATCAACATTGAGCGGCTCAGAAAATGGTGTAATGACCATAAGAATTGGTCAATGGACCGGTGGAAGAATGTAGTCTACTCCGACGAATCCTCCTTTACGCTATTTCCATGTTCCGGTCGAGTTTACGTCTGGAGACAGCCTAAAGATGCTTATGACCCCGACTGCCTGACCCCAACCGTTAAGCATGGAGGCGGATCTGTGATGGTTTGGGCAGCAATATCGTGGAATGCTCTTGGCCCAGCTGTAGTACTGCATGGTAGGGTTAACGCCCAGGTCTATCTGTCAATATTGGCTGACCAGGTCCATCCCATGGTCCAAACGCTGTTTCCCAATGGCGGCGCCGTCATCCAGGATGATAATGCACCAATCCACACCGCTGGGGTCGTTAAAAACTGGTTTGAAGAGCATGTTAGTGAAGTAGAACGCTTGGATTGGCCTCCACAATCCCCGGATCTTAACATTATCGAGCATCTGTGTCAGTTGGAGCAGCAGGTCAGAAGCCGATTCCCACCGCCGGCGTCATTGGAGGAACTGGAGCAGGGTTTGCTCGAAGAATGGCTCAGGATTCCTCTAGCCACTGTCCAAAAGCTGTATGAATCAATTCCCCGACGCATTGCAGCTGTTATTGCCGCTAAAGGAGGACCAACTCCATATTAAGAATAAAAACCGCCATTTATCAAGGTGTTCATATTATTTTGTCCAACCCCTGTGTGTATATATATATATATATATATATGTGTGTGTGTGTGTGTGTGTGTGTGTGTGCGTGCCTATTAAAGATTTATCCTTTAAAAATAAAATTTGAAACACCTGTTCTACCAGCGAGTTTTAGCGGCGCTAGGAACCAAAAGATAACATTGGATTTAAAATCTCGATAATAAACAACGCTTCGATGGAATCTTATTTCCATTCTCTCAACGTCATAAACTTTGGTGTTTAATTAACCGCTGCATCACACATGTTATTTTTTTTAATTTATTTATTGTATCGAAAGCAAAGTTGATCCTATATATGTACAAATCTCTCTCTCTCTCTCTCTCTCTCTCTCTCTCTCTCTCTCTCTCTATATATATATATATATATATATATATATATACATATATACAGGGTGTTTGAAAACTTTCTGTACAAATTGTAATGGGAGATAGGCAAAACCAAGACAAACCCTTTTCGTCTATAAGTGTATGTCCGCTGACGTCACCATTCGGCGCGAGAGGGCGCCGCTGCAATTGGCTAAAAGGTGAAGTGGGCTAGACTCGCGCTTGCCGCGGGCATTCTTAAATCGGACGTAGTACGCGTAACATGGAGCGCTTCACGACTGCTGAGATGGCTGACATGCATATGGTGTATGGGGCTGCCAATGGAAACGGAAGAGCTGCTGTGAGGTTGTACCGACAGCGCTTCCCAATCAGACGTGTGCCAAACCACCAAACGTTTGCGCATTTGCATCGGCGACTGCGAGAAGCTGGAACATTCCATGCAAACATGCATGACACTGGTCGGGAGAGAAACGTGAGCACTCCTGACATGGAAGAAGAAATCCTACGGCGATTTGAGGACAATCCAAGCGCAAGCACGCGAGGTGTTGCACGTATCCTCGGTGTGAACCACGATCTGGTCTGGAGAGTGTTGCACGAGCAGCAGTTACATCCATTTCATCGTCAGAGAGTCCAGGCATTACAACCACGGGATTACCCTCTTCGTGTGGAATTCGCACGCTGGTTTCTGCAGCAGACAGCGGTGCAGCCTAATTTTCCGGCTTATGTGCTGTTCTCAGATGAGGCCTGTTTCACACGTTAGGGTGTGTTTAACATGCACAATTCTCACGTGTGGGCGCACGCAAATCCACATGCTACACGGGTGCATGCTCATCAAGAACGGTTCGCCGTCAATGTTTGGGCGGGTATCGTCCATGGCAAGTTAATTGGGCCGTACCTGCCGCCTGCCCGACTCGACGGGCGGGTTTATCGGATATTTCTTGAAGAAACGTTGCCGGAACTGCTGGAAGATGTTCCCGTGGCTATTCGTAGACGAATGTGGTTTCAACACGACGGGGCCCCAGCACACTCCAGCAACGATGTGCGGGATTATCTGAACGCCACTTTTGGGGACCGATGGATAGGCCGGGGTGGGCCCGTAGCCTGGCCACCGAGATCGCCCGATTTAACATGCCTCGATTTCTTCCTGTGGGGACACATGAAGAACCTCGTGTACGAGACTCCCATTTACTCAGAAGACCTCGTAGCAAGAATCGCTGTCGCCGCTGGAACTGTTCCCGAAATGCCGGGAATCTTTCGACGTGTACGTCGGTCAATGCTTCGACGCTGTCGGGCATGCATTGATGCTACCGGTCGCAACTTTCAGCACCTTCTTTAAATAAACATGCCTTCTTTAAATAAACATGTTACGCGTACTTCGTCCGATTTAAGAATGCCCGCGGCAAGCGCGAGTCTAGCCCACTTCACCTTTTATCCAGTTGCACCGGCGCCCTCTCTCGCCGAATGGTGACGTCAGCGGACATACACTTATAGACGAAAAGGGTTTGTCTTGGTGTTGCCTATCCCCCATTACAATTTGTACAGAAAGTTTTCAAACACCCTGTATATATATATACACACAATTATATTAAACATCGTTCTGAAAATTGCGTTTAGTGACGACAGTTTGGCGGAAGCAATAGATAATATCGTTTTAAAATTGCAATAAATTAACTTCTTTCCGCAGAAGTTTATTTCGAGATCATAAACTTTGGGGGTTAATAATACGCATCCATCTGTTATTTTTTTAAAATTTATTTACTGTATCGTACAAGAATTCCAGGATACAATAAACTTTACAGGTGCGAGAACGAGCTTCGCGCACTGATGGTTTTCTTCATGAGTAACTTAATCTGAAATCACCTTCCAGTGGCCTAACCGGCACATAATATAGCTTAACATAACCTAGCTTTATGCTGAGTTTTTTTACAACGAAAAATTAATCTCAGGACTCATTCTCGTTTATAATAATATAATATAACCTAACCTAACCATAGTGTATTCTTTCTCGTTTATAATATAACCTAATCTAACCTAGCACAACTGAACCTAACCGGCCATAATATAACCTAACCTATCATATCCTAACCGAGACATAATACAGCCTAACCTAACCTAGCCTAACCAGGACATAATATAGCCTAACCTAACCTAGCCTATATATATATATATACATATATCGACCCGACTCTTTATCGTTTATAATAATATAGCTAACCTAACCATGGTACATTCTTTCTCGTTTAAAATTTAATTAGTAATCTAATTTCCTTCTATTCTGAATTTTTCTACAACGAAAAAATTATCCTATTGTTTTTAATTATTGTCTGTTTCCTTCGTGGTTATTTCGTCATATATATATATATATATATATATATATATATATATATATGATGTGTTTTTATTTGCACATTTCTTGTACAGGTAGGATTTTAGAAATATTAAAGACTTAAGAATTGCCTGCGGGTTCGAGACTCGGTGTCGGCAGACGATGTCTTAGCACTCTTACTTTTGAAAACTGTCAGAATATTTGTTTGTGCTTACAATTTGCTGTTAGCCTAACATAGCTTTATTCTGAATTTTTCTACCACGAAAAATTTAATCCCAGTATGTTTTTAATTGTGTTTCCTTCGTGATTATTTCGGCATATATAAATATATATATATATATATATTATACCGAAATAATCACGAAGGAAACAATAATTAAAAACATATATATATATATTATTTCTCGATAATTTAAAGACAGTACCGAGTAGGATTTTAGAAATATTAAAAACTATTAAGAATTGCCGGCGGGTTTGAGACCCGGTGTCGGCAGACAATGATATAGCACTTTTACTTTTGAAAACTCAGGATATCTGCTTTTTTATTATAATTTTTAAAATTCGTGGAATTTTCTCTTATTGTAGCTCTTTGGTTAAACTTTATTTTTACTTAACTTTAGAGGACCGATGCGGAGCTTGATCGTGTTATAGCTACTTTTCGTTTTGATGAAAGAGGAATAAGTGATATGGATGCTTTAGCCCACAACCAAACCAGCGATCTGAACACAAAGGTCGAGGTATTGGCTCACATCCGGTCTAACGAATGCCAGATCACCGAGGAACTAATGTATTTTTTGGGAGTTAAGAACAAAACATTGTATTTTCATTTAATTTATTAAATGGTAGAAAACATGTACAAAGCGGAACCAGTGTCCATTAAATTAGCCTTAATGGCTACAAATAGGCCTTTACGCAATATAGATATACACCTTTACACAATACAGCGGGTGCTAACACATGGGAACCTTTTTTATGTCTGCATACCATTTTATCATTCATTTCAGTGCCGCACAAATCGAATAATTTTAAAAAACTTTTAAATCCCTTCCCACGTGACATGTGCATGAGAAATGAGAATGAGAGGGCGTACATGCCGCACGTGTTACTATAATATCCTTGAAGGCGATACGGGTTCCACACAATTTAAAGACAGAATAAATAAACTGTACAACCACAGAATCATTCCAAGGCTGAGTGCCGAGTGAGTCAAAATAGTACATTCTTTCCCTATTTTTAAAATAGATTACAAACCAATGAATCCCCTCACCCCCACAATGTCGGTGTTAACGATAATCCCGTACCAGTTTCTTGTAGTTGGCAATTTCAATATTTCATTCTTCGCAAACACACCGATAAATTTGGAGCGTGTGATTCGATCACTTTTCATCCCTCTCTGGAGTGTATTCGCGTCCATTTTAAAAGTCTGTGACCACGTTCCTGAAACGGTCAACTTCTATTAGAGCTTGTGATTCGAGGTACACGAGTACACTAATAGGGACGTCTATAGGCTTGGCAAATTCCAACCTGACTGAGATATTCCCACTCTGTTGTGGACTTAAATGCGTATTTACGCCAGCAGACAAGTCAGGCGTGATATCAAATGAATAAATGTTAAATTCTTGGACAAATTCTTTCTGCGTTACACCAAACCCAAGCTCATCACAGCCACCTGCATTATGAGCCAGAGTACTATGAGCTCTCGCGCAGAGCGAGAACACAGCGTCTGGCGAGTAGTCCGTAATCATAAACCCTCCCAATGCAACGCCATTTACGTATAGTATAATATTTTTAAGGCTGAAATTCTCGAATTTAAAGGCATTCTTTATATTTTCCATTCGTCGAGGCGTGGTCCTGCATTCCAATTAATATCCTTTTAGGTAGAACTCCAAGGGCCACGTTTTCTAGTTGCTTCGAGGCCAACCCGGCGGGCACCGTGTATAGTTTGATCTGTACCCTGTTAATTTGGCATTTTACTGTGCCGTGTATTAAGTCTTTCTCAATCTCTATTTGTTTTGGCGAACTTAATTTCACTCGGTGTATACGCAAATACGCTTCCATTATGTGAATCACAACGGGTTTCGCGCCCTCTTCTTGATCAGACCCCACATTTATGCAGATCTCAGGACTCGTGCGGTTGAGCTTCAACTCCATATCTACCCCGTTCATAAGCAGTTTCTCCTGGAAGGTGAAATCTGTATGAAGATGTCCAAAACACGTATATCTTTTTTTTAGAATTTTTAAATTTATCCTTTATACCATTTTCATCTTTAGTATGGTAATATCCCTCGGCGGTTAGAAAGGTATCCTTCGTTAACCTGATTTAAATACACCTCACACTAGTTGAATATGGCGTGTAAAAAGTTGGTTTCAGGGTACGCTGAGTAACTATCATCGCAGTCCGTTCCATCTGAATGGGCTATGCGCAGTTTAGCGTACATGTGCATGCAGCTCGGGTCAAAAAAGTAAGGGCCTCAGCTGGGTATCACGAATTCTATAGGGGCACTCGGCGAACTAATTGTTTAATGGGTTAATTGTAATAAAGTCGCTATGCTCAATAGAGACCTGAGTGGGGAGCATATCAAAGAGGGACAGTTCCGATTTACAGTATTGTGAACTACACGGATGGATGAAACGCGCCATGACGAGTCAGAAATAGTGCGACCTCTCTCGACAACTAGTAATCAGCCTATGATTCGTGAGAGTAGTGTGCTCAGCTTATATCAGTTAAAAAAATTATCAGCCATAATTTCATACGCTTAGAGCACTTCTTTTTTTATTTCCTTTTACGTTTAGCGCCACGTGATGGTAACCCCTTCTTCCTGGCAGATCTCTTCTTTCCACCACCACGCATTTTTCTTTGCATCTTTGATGATTTCGTCCCGTGTACGTTTTTAATGTTTTTTTAGAGCTTCTTTAGGCTTAGTTCCACCCATTATGTCTTCTGCCGCATTGAATCTGTTTGTAACGCCTTCCTCCCTAGATACCTGGCACCCCTCTTCAACAGTGAGACAGCGGTGCGCACTATGGATGAAAAAATGGATCCAAGCCCACTCCCACGCAGGTATCTCACTCCTCGATAGACTGTGAATGGCCTTCGGGTAATTTTAAACGAAGAAAGTGTAGTTTCACTGTTAAGCTCCCATCACCGAATGGGAAATTTTTCCCTCAATCATTCTTATATATATCGAGATGTTCGTTAATAGATTAGTCGCAACATTCACATAATGAGGGCTTGTCATATGTAATGTTCAAGCTTTTCCCTCTATGGTTGGGGATGTGTGCAATGCGCAGTAGGCGCGCCTGGGTGTCCCCAACAAATTGGTGCTCTACGATATTGCTGTAAATATAGCACATGTCTGGAGTTGGAGAGCTTTCACCCAATTTCTCCATCTTCAATTGATACATTAAGCTGGACATGTCATGCTGTGCCTCGTGAAAGGTATCTCTTTGGAGAGCTACGCTATATCGGCCCTAATTGTGAACAGCTCTTTATCTTTAATATTTCTACTAAGCATTGATTTTAACCTCAATGTGCACGCAGGCATGTCTATGTTTACGACTTCAAAAAGTAAATCGTTTGTCAGGTACGACTTTTCGAGACTCTTGTTTAACCCCGTCACAATGTCCATGGCTGTATCATAATGGCCGATTCCTAGCGAAACATTTGTGCTATAGTACTGTACCTCACCGAACAGTACTGACCGCATAGTATCGTCTAAGGTTATGTCTACTTTTTCGCACTCATCGATTCTTCTAAGGATCAGAAATATGATTTGCTCATTTTCAAGAGTTAAAAATTTGGAGACTAACTGGAGTTCACATAAACCCACCTCATACGAATCACGCTCCAATTCAATGGATCCGTGGAGTTCTGTCACAAAGTTGGCCAGGGTGTTGTTAGGATGTACAGACAGAGAAGAGGACGACGGGTGTGTGACATAGAAGTGGCTAGGCGCCATGTTGCATACTATTTAAGCTTCATTATTGCATCAGCTTTTATATAGATGTTGAAGCTTTCTGGGTAACCCAGCCATTTCACCAGGTACATTTTTCTCTTTCCTGAACTTTTGCTGCCTAAACTTTTTTCAATTTTAAACACTTTTTCCTAAATTAAATGTCACTTTCTGCAATTCTTCGCGGTAAAAGCCTCCAGCGATCTCTTCCCCATTCAAATCTTCAACGTAATACATCATTATCTCACCTTTAGGTCTCATAGCACGAACTTTAAAAATCTCACGTGTCCATCCTTGTTCAAATCCCTTCGCGAATTTATTTCCCGAACGTGATAGCCTTACATAATCATTGATTTTGAAATGTGTAGACTGCGGTGGCGGTGTTCCAGCTCTTCTCACCTCTGGCAGCGCACCTCTTTCTAAAACTTCGTTAGTGTTGTGCCAATCGTACGGTGGTGTGAACAGTTGTATAATGATGCCAGTGACCCGAGAACGTTTATATATCTGTATGTGTTTTTATGTGTAAAATAGCGATGCATGGGTTCCTTTATGGTACGTTGAACTCTTTCAGCTAAGGATGCCTTATGTATAGAACTGCTAGTGTACTAACTGATATTAAACTCTGTCAGCATGTTTTGAAAAGCGCGACCTATAAATTCTTTCCCCATATCCGTACAAAAATAGCCAGGAACCCTTTCTTCTTTTAACATTATGAATAGGATGTAGCGGTATCCGTCATTATACAGTGAATATCTTTGCATGTCTGTTAAATCCGCTTGCCAAATAGAGTCAATCGAATCCGCTGTTGTCTTGGCTGTTTTAAACCTTTTTCTCATCGGTTTATGAAATGTATAAGCATCCTGCTTCCGCAAAAACCGCTCAACATCTTTTTTCCCTACTCCGTAAACACCTCTGTACAGTCTATTAACGCCACCATAGGAGGAAGGGTTAGAAATGTCAATAGCATTTTCTTAATATGTTAACCATCTGCGTATTTTAGAAACACGTGGATAAGGTTGGCCGTTTGTTCTCTTCTTTCTCTTCTTCTGAGACGCTGCTGCTGGGGGCGATGGCGTTGTGACAGTTGTGACACATGCGAGACTTGATCCAGGTCTTTTAACTTATTCAGATTACCTATCAATGTTTTGGGGACATTTATTTGTTGTAGTCTTGCTTTAATATGCTTCTAATAACCACGGGGAGCTCTGTAGGATTCTTATAATCTTCGTACTCATGAAGAAATTTCTGCAAAGCCTCTTGCTACAAGAGCCTTTTCTCATCAGGTGACTTTTCACTGTTTAATAGGGCTAGCAATTCGCTTTCCATTCTTTTAGGCCTACTTTTACGGGGTTCTAGAGCCGTGTCTGGAATCTTTGAATTTTGCAATGAAGCATACACCTCGTGCGGAATAACAACCACCTTCTTCATTATATTAATCTAGTCAGTAAAGGACACAAAACTGAAAATAAGATGGGTAGGAATGATCCTCCCCTTTGTACAATAATTCGCTTTTTCTAACCCATAGTTTGACTTTTATGAGGGAGCGCTCGTATTATATTCTTCTAACGACGTAAGCGAGCCTTCTGAGGGGGTTTCATTGGCACATTACATTTTATAACATTAAGACAGATTTCACAGATGCATTTTAAAAAGCCGGAGTCGATATTTTTAAGAAACATCTGTTGCAGTGCCCGGAGCAACCGTTGATAGATTTTTATTAATTTACGATATTTCTTCAGCCTATTTGTCATTCTGGAATATACACCGTTTCAGGTTCGCTTGGGAATATATTCGTTCTTAGAAGCACCCTAAACGTGTTTCGCGGGTGAAGGTCACAAAGCAAATATTCATAACGCTGGTTTGTGGCTTCTTTATAAACCTCCAAAAACTCCTTACGTTGATTCGGGAACATTTGATTGGCTAATACCCCAATTTGTGACACATCTCTACGTTGTGGGAATAAGACTAGATATTGTGTATTTAGCGACACATCGCGCATGTATCTATTTTTGAAAAATAGATTCTGGTTGATAAAGAATACGCTTATGTTAAGATGGTGGGGAACACTGTAAATGTCTCGGCAAACGTTTTATCCATTTCCAACATGAGATTGTCAATTACAATAACTATGCTCATTACCTTTTAACGAATTAGCGTCATATACACCATTGTGGAACAAAATTTCATCTTGGTACTCGTTGAACACTGACTGATACGTCGAATAGCACCATATTACTTTATGCACAAATTTTGAGAACAGCTCCCCCTTATCTTTAATGATTTTAAGCATAAATACAATTTTTCCACATCCTGTAGGGCCAGATATAATACATGTGGAGGGGCTTGTGAACCTGAATTTTTCTACATATTCCATCTCTAACACGTCACACCCCTAAGTGGGTCATTTCAAAAATATTACAAATTTTGAGTGCTGTTCTTTATATTTTGCTATTCTTCTTCCACAGAACCGTGAATGACGACGATGTACAGCCCCCCCCCCATCAACTATATCACAGACGAACCCGATGACCGTGCAGCTACAGGACCCTTCCCCGCTGACGAACCCTCACCAGGGACACCTGTAGCATGCGACAGTTCAAAGCGGAAGAATGATGAAGAGCCCTCCACGTCAGGTATAAAGCGACACAACCCCCACAACAGTACCTTCCTCAAATATGCCCCCATTGTTCAGTTCCGGGTACTTCCTCCACAACAGCATCTCATATTGTGGAGGATGGTATAACATTCGAGTTGGTGCGCTCCGCTACCCCCACCCCTGCCCTGACTAGAAATTGGTACGTGGTCAGAGTTGACCCATGATCCCTGTATACGAACGGATTGCGGCGCGTAGTTAAATGTATTGTGGAGTTTGCCCTTCAGAACCGCGACAAACGTGAAGTCCGGACGAGGTTACCAGAGCTGGGCACTTGCGGCATATTGCGGTACTGCGGTACTGCTGCACTACCAAACCGGTACCAAACCGGTACGCGGAAATTTGAATGCGGTAGCGGTACTGCGGTACTTTCAGCGATCCTTTGCGGTACTGCGTTATGGGGGCCCGGGGTGGTAGTGCGGTGGTACCGCAAGTACCGCAATACCGCAAAATATGCCGCAAATGCCCAGCTCTGGAGGTTACCCTTCAGGTTCGGGTCAGATGAGGGGGGACGATTTTTACGTAGTAATACCGTTCAGACGTTTGGCGGCTGTAGACAGAATATATCTTGGGCGGTATAATGCAAGCCTCTCAAAGTGGTACATCCTTCAATATAGGCAACTTTATGGTAGATATTGACAGTATTCCGGGTTGCGGGTCATAGTGCCACACCTTATACTCTTAATTTCAATTCTCCGGTTATTTGCAGAAACCATTTAAACGTCGATCGTGGTTGTGGTTTTATAGCAATAATCTTAGTTCATATGTTCACTGTGCTAAATACTTGGACGCAAAAAATTTGGCTGCCTACGGTTGTGCAACGTGCCCGTAAACTGGCTTCAGATTGTAAGCTTGACTTTGAGTGTAATATGGGTCCTGAAGAACTGAGAAGGGCCGAGCAGGAAATTAATGCACGTACAGTCGTATTTGGAATAGATGATCGTCGTAGGACTGTGTATGTTTTTAAAAGCAATCGTACAATCGTACAAGTCCTCTACTTATTTTAGGATTGTCAGGAACATCGTATCTCCCCATCCGTAACATAAGGGCTCTCTACGCTAGTTATGATAAAAGTCGAAAATATGGAAGGCATCATGATTTGAGTAAGGGATGTCATCTGCTGATGATATGGTGAAACATAGTAAGGATTGCTACATGGTATGTGACCAGTGTAAAAGCCCCAAATGTGAAAGTCGTGTAGTTGAAACCGAGAAGAGGGAATGTAATGTGTGTAGACGTACATTTTTCAATAATAAATGCTTTGAGCTCCATAAATCAAATGGCACTTACAGGAAAATGAGAATTTGTAAGTGCGGTATGTTTCACATGATGGATAATTGGGGGAATTTCAAACATAAATGCGATGAAATTCACTGTTCTACATGTCATGAAAAATATAAGGCAGATGGAGTGAAGCATGTATGTTATATGAAAGATGCTAAGCCTAAAAATAGCCCTTGTATAACCGTGTACTACGATATAGAAACTTACACGAACGCTGAAACCAAAGAGGTCATTCCACATTTACTCGTAAGTCAGACTATCTGTGATGAGTGCATGGAGATCGAGTGTGATGAGTGCCACAAATGTGGAAAACGGACAAACGTTTTTAAAACGACTGCACACGGCAGCCCTGTGAAACTCTTTGTATCCTATATTGTCAAATTAGCGGACAAGTTCAAGAAAATGACTGTGTATATTCTTGCCCATAAAGGGGCGAAATTTGACAGTTCCTTTATAAGGAGTTGCTTGAACACGAGTCGTCTGCGATATTTACATGTGATCCCTTGAAAAGAGGCAACAAACTAATACAGATGCAGATAAGAGGTAATATACAGTTTAAAGACACCCTGCTGTTCACACCTTGTAAATTAGCAAAGCTGCCCAAGGTCATGGGCGTAGCCGCTGAAGTTTCAAAAGGGTATTTCCTTTACACATTCCTCACTAACGAAACTTTGAATTACGTGAAGATTTTGACCGCTACTACAACAGTTTTAATGAAGCTAATCCATACAATATAGCCGATGAATGTGAACGTTATTGCGTGAATGACGTACGTGTACTTAGAGTATGCTTTCAAGCCTTTAGAAGGATGTACAATGCCCGTTTCAAATGCGATCCGCTGCAAGTCGCAACCACGATCGCCGCATTATGTTTTACAGTGTTCAAGAATAACTTCATGCCTGAAGACACCTTAGCAATCATTCACAGAAATAACCCCCGCAGTTATGGGCACAAGGCTATTTGCTGGCTGATACACCTACAGCAACAGACTGAGGTATACATAAAACATGCTCGCAATACGGGTGAAGTACCCGTTAGGGTCAATGGTCGTGTTTTTTGGGTTGACGGCCTAAGTGAGGATCCAGCCACTGGTGAGAAGACTGTGTATTCCTTTAACGGCTGCTGGTGGCATGGTTGCCCGCGCGCTGAATGTGCCGTCACAGGGGACCTTTATGGAAGATCCCCCGCCGACAACCTCGCATGGACCCGTAACCCTGATCAACTTATAGGCTCCCAGTTTACTCACAAAATCGTGTGGGAGCATGAGTATGATGCACCCACGGAAACAGATGCCCAGTACCGTGAAGAAATAAGGGCCATCAAACGTTCAGTGGTGTTGGACCCCCTCAAATGCGGTGACAGCTTCTTTGGAGGGCGCACAAACCCATTCAAGCTATACTTTCCGACTACGGAGGGCGTGAAACTCCACTACTACGACTTCTGCTCTTTATACCCATACGTGAAGAACAATCCGTATCCCGTAGGTGCGCCTGAAAAAATGGTGGGTCCCACCATACCAACCATCGAGGAGTTTTCAGCTAACTTGAATGAGCGCTACTTTGGACTCTTTCGTAGACGTGCTCCCCCCCCCTTGCGATTTATGGATGCCGATCTTACCCATCGTTATAGATCACAAGCTCATGTTTCCCCTGTGCGTGAAGTGTGCAGAGAACAGCGGTGATTGTAACCATACAACCAACCAGCGTAAGATCAGAGGTGTATATACAAGCCCTGAGCTGGCCCTAGCCGTTCACCATGGGTATAGAATATTGAAGATACATGAGGTGTGGTTTCAGAAGCTACCCAACCTTTTCACACCATATATAAACGCTTTTTTGAAGGATAAAGAAGAAGCATCAGGATATCCGCGAGGGGTTGATACCGAAGATGAAAAAACGGCTTATATTCAGCGTTACCGTGCCCATGAAGGTATACAGCTTGACCGATCCCAAATTGTTAAGAATCCTGGCAAGCGCTTTAGTGCAAAGTTGTCTAAAGTCTTTGGGGGAAATTTGCACAGAATACCGGCAAAGGGAACGTCCATTTGGCACAAAGTTATAGTGAAGTCTGGGATTATGCCAACGCTCCCGATAAAGAGGTTATGGAGATCGTGAATGTAGGTAATACATAATAAAGTAAAACATCACCGAACTGGCCACAGGTTACAAACATACCTATAGCCAACTTCACAACGGCCTACGCCCGCATCAAACTTTGGGGTCTACTGCACTGTTGGTCGGAGGGTGCTGTACGCTGACAGATAGCGTGATATTCACAGCGAGGGAGGGTGAATACATGCCTGCTATTGGGAAATTCCTCGGAGAGCTAACGGATGAGATCAAGGACGAGTATGATGATGGTACATACGCAGACTCGTTTGTGTCAACAGGGCCAAAAAACGATGGGGTACGGGTAAGGGTAGGGGATGATATGAAGTATATCGTGAAGGTTAAGGGTATCACGCTTAACCATGCGAACCGTCGAATCGTTAACTTTGACTCGTTGAAGGAATTAGTGTGCTTGGAAGATGGTGTCCAGCCACTCCAACTGACTGCGGGGACGCACAATTTTCGGGCGCAGGAACTGGGGTGTGTGAAGGAACTTAGGGGCACGAAGGTATGCCCTAAAACCTATAGGAAGCGTTACCAGGTGCCTGGTACCTAAGATACCGTACCCTTTGGTTACCTTAATCCTTGATATATATATATATTGTTAACGATATGTTTATCACGTATATTTGCTTCAATTAAGGTTTCATTTTGCCCTTTGTGTGTGTGTGTGTGTGTGTGTGTACAGTAAAAAGCTAAGCTCCACCCACTGTAAGATCGGTCACGTGACTCCTGCCACTACCTGAGCATATCTCTAACCCAGCGTACTTAGTTGACCTCTGCATACCTTTGAGCTCAGACGTGTCTTCTCCCGCATAGACGAAAAATAGTAATGGCTAACTTTAATATTGCGTGTTCAACGTTTATGAAGTGGTATTCGGCAAAGTGCCAAGATGTGGTGGATAGTGAAAAACTCCCTATTCCACCCTCCTTTGATACTTTTAAGGCTACATTGAGCCGTGCGAAGGACTAAGATGTTCAAATACTCTACGGGTATTCTGGCGAGGGCATTGTAGGTTTTCGTAGTGCAAACGATGTATTGAAGTATGTTGTAGACCTAGCCTTCATAAAGGCTCACATATACCGCGAAGTAGAAGCAACACGTTCAGAAGATAGGCAATGGTTATAGATAGTGAGTCTTGTTGATGAGTGGTTGACAAGCGATATTATGTCATGTTACATCATACCGACTACTCGTACCCTGCGGTTGAGAATGTAAATCTTGTCATCATGGAGAATCTTAAGTATTTTTACCACTATATTAATATATATCATGACGAGGTTTGTAGTGAGGTTGTGGCTAATGGGCTGTGTGAGTTTTTTTAACAGACTTTAGACACGAGTATCGCTTGTTAAACAAAAAGGATAAATATGGGCATATGTTTCTCTCAAATAGTTCACCAGATTGTGAAGATGCTTAGTTTGTGGAAATGAACGTCTGATGAGTGATAAAACATTAAAGCCGGTGTTGCTTCATGTAGCGGAAAATTCTGTTTATCCAGTATAATGGGCACAAGTGTTCGAACAAGCCTGTACACGCTTCAGCAGTTTATGGTGTGACTCGCTCCCCCGAGCGAGCTGCCCACCCGTGTACCTCACCCCTCCGAAACACACGAGTTCGAACAAACCTGTACACGTTTCATCAGCGTGACTTACTCCGCCCGTCGAGCCGATCCGTCCACCTGTGGCTCATAGTCATCTCAGAGCTTGAACCGACTAGACGTGCGAATACGATGGAACTTCCTTCGAGAAGCATTCTCAATGCCTCGTACGATGTGTCCGTGACGAAATCATTGCGCGTGTTCAGGCGTGAAACTGGCACCATTAACTATGTACTTCAAACGATTTGCAGGCAAGCAAGCAAACGTAATGTTATTTATTTAAGTGTTGAGATGAATCGAGTCTTCGCGATAGTTGAGAAGTGGGGAGAGGACCGTTATAAAATACCTGCAGGTGTAGGTACAAGAAGAGAGCAGATTAGTGATGCCCCTCATATGCCGTTGTGTATAAATAACGATCAGCCATACACTGATATACGACTGATGTGGAAGAATGCATCTGATAATAACGTTCTTGTCCCTACGCGAAACCGTTTCATCCTCGACAGAATGTTTGAAATCGTTGGATTCCGCAAGCTGAAGCCTATATTAGACGCTCGTGTTACGGATATGATTTATTTTGACACGGTTCTTGAATACGCATACACCGCTCTGTTCGATGGATTTATCGAATGTAGGAATGAACAAGGCGAGAATGGTCTAGAGCTGGATGCATATTTAAAAGGTTTAGACTCTTCGAAATATCCCGAACTTTGGTACAAAGCACTTGAACGGTACAGGGCAAAGCTGTCTATATAATGAGTAGCTATCGTTACGATTTTGAAGATTATTTCAATTGCCGCTATGCAGAGTGAAGAAGGGTTCATGATTGAAAAGCTCGGGACGGTAAGAAAAAACCGTCGATTGGAAATGAGTGTTTATAAACTTGTATTTAATAATGATGTGGTTAACGATAACCTCTTTGTGCGAGCTTTTGATTGTATTCTAGCCGTGTTTAAAGATAACTTGCCAGCCGAATGTAAAGTGGGCACAAAAATAGTATTGAACGATATGAAAGCCATTTATGTCGAGTATAGGTATCCGTATAACTTGAGCGGTGAAGTACTGCTTGGACGGTTTTACCGTGTAGTGCAAAGTAATAACGATGTGAATGTAGACTCGATTACGTGTGAGTTTAGCGTTTTGCGCCATAGAACATGAATTATTTTGATGTATATTTATTTATTTAATTATTTAATTGTGTATATATATATATATATTTCCTGTACTAATATGCAACTGATCATACGTTTCGTATGTTATTAATTTCAATATATTTAATTATTTAATATAACTGTATATACAGGGTGTTTCAGGAGGAAAGGTCAATACTTCGGGAGGTGATAGTATCGGTCATTGTGAGAAAAAAGTTCACATGAACATGTGTCTAACTCTGAATGGTTACGGAGATAGAGCTGTTTGAATCTACAAATACACAAGCATTGTTAATGTAATCAAGAAAGAGAAACCAATTACTGTTTCTAACATTTAATGTTTAAACATAGGCATTTTGAATGGTATCAAATACAGAAATGACAAATTTGTTACAGTTTACAATACGTTTTCGAAAATCCCACCGTGAACCTCAATGCACTTTGCAACTCGTGTGCGAAGATCGCGTGTTGTTCGTCTGAGTTGATCTTGACGTTCCTTTATACGGGCAGCAGCATCCAAAATGCGCGCGAGCAATTCGTCTCGTGTATCCACCTTTCTTTTGTAAACTTGACTTTTCATCCACCCCCACAAACAATAATCTAACGGAGAGAGGTCTGGAGACCTTGGTGGCCGTTGAATGGGACCACCGCGGCCGATCCAACGACCAGGGAAAGTTTGATTTAGGTGTTGCATCACCAGACGGGTAGAATGTGGAGGAGCTCCGTCATGCTGAAAGTACATACCAGCGCGTGTAGCCAAAGGAACATCCTCCAATAGTCTTGGCAATTCATTTTGCAGAAATTCTAGGTAACTTTGTCCTGTAAGACGATTCTCTAAAGTAACAGGGCCAATCAGCTGATCATCGATGATACCGCACCACGCATTGGCAGAGAAGCGATGTTGAAAATTTGTTTCCACAGTGGCATTTGGATTTTCGTCTGACCACCTATGAGAGTTACGAGTGTTGTTGATACCGTCACGGGTGAAAGTAGCTTCACCGGTGAACAGTATTAATCGAAGCAATCGGCGATTAACATTTACCCAATGACAAAATTCCAGTCGCATGGCAGCGTCTCCTGGTTGAAGGTGTTGTACACGCTGTACATGATATGGATGCAAGCCTTCCTCACGTAATGTTCGCCATACTTTTGTGTGTGGTACACCGAGACGTGTAGAAATTCTTCGTGAACTAGTAGTGGGACTACGCTCTACCAACTGAAGAATGTTTCCCACTTCATCCACATCTTGTTGACCTTCACGTTCAGATGAAACATGAGCGCTGGGAAGTGTACCAATCTCACGCAATGTGTTGAAAACCCTGGTAAACACTCTTCGATCCGGAATTCTGCTGTTCGGAAACCGTCGACGGTATTCTGCAACAGCAGTTGTTGCACTTCCATCGCAAAAACCGTAGACATACACCATATCTGCATATTCGGCATGTGTGAAGGTGTGTGGCATTCTTAACACTGCTTCAAACACCAAACAATGTCACTCACAACAGTCAGCTGTCGATTGGCTTATGTTACATGCTTACATTACAGCTTACATGGTTCAAGGTTATAGGGGAGGGAAGGGGGAGGAAGAGCTGCGCGCGCATCAGATTCAAACAGCTCTATCTCCGTAACCATTCAGAATTAGACACATGTTCATATGAACTTTTTTTCTCACAATGGCCGATACTATCACCTCCCGAAGTATTGACCTTTCCTCCTGAAACACCCTGTGTGTATATATATATATTTTTTTTTTCCTGTACTAATATATTGATGGTTATACTACAACATTTTGTATATTTTTTATATATTTCTCGTTCGTATCTCTTATGCTATTATTAGTTTTTGATCATATATATTCCATTATATATTTATTTTGATTATATATTCATCGTTCATATTTCTTATGCTATTATTATTTTTGATCATATATATTCCATTGTATATTTATTTTCTATATATTTCGTGAAATTGAATCCATTAGTTCGTCTAAATAAACAGAATGATGTAATGGTTTTATTTAATTCTTTTGGTTGTACACGACATTTAATTACAACAAATAGTTGCCTTCTAAAACGGATTTCTAAACCAACTGCCAAAAATATCTGGATAGCACAATCTGGTAACCCTAATAATGTACACCTGAACAAGCCAATTACGCCTTCTAAATCAACTGGCTGGTTAAGCCTGAATATGTGCTTTAATTAAATAAATAAACGCAATCTGGCAACTCAATAATGTACACCTAAACAAGCCATTTACGCCTTCTAAGTCAACTGGTTGGTTAAGCCAGAATATGTGCTTTAAATAAATAGCGCAATCTGGCAGCTCAGCCAGATAAGCCAACTGGCTGATTAGGAACATATTAAGACAACGCCCGCTCGGCTGAAGTTTTAATATGCGCTTGGCTCCTGCCAGGCGAACACCTCTCTTCCTTTCTCTCCTCTCTTTCTCTTGGGGGATAACTCCACCTCCAAGTTGCATAACCCTTGTTGCTCTTGCAACACCCCCCTCCCCTTTGTTGCATAACATCTTGCAACATTCCCCCTCCCCCTCTGTTGTATAATTTACGCAACATTTTCAATTGCATTGTACTCTCTCCTTTTGCGCCCATGCTACTTATGTCATAGTCCGAGGCGTATGCAACAACCGCAGTTTTTCGTTGAAGAAGTCGTTGTAGCATATAGAATGTAGAATTCCATTGGGATAACGTCTCTTATAAGTTTGTTTTCGGGTAAATTATGTTGCTTCTGGAATTCCCTTAGTCTGTCAGAGGCTGGAGATGAATAATTAAAATGCCACAGATTGGGCGCGCAATTGCACATATCTCTGAAACACACTTCTGGCTAAGAAGGGTTTCATAAACTGCAAGTGCTAAAGTATAATTCGTACAAGCAACAGGAGTAATTTTGAGAACGCTAACAGCTTTAGTAATATTACAACCATTGTCGTGCACAACTGCATGCACACGATCGCTCTTTATTGACCATTCTTGCAATATAGAAGTCAATGCAGTTGCAAATTTTTCATGAGTATGGGAATCTGGCAGATTTTTGGTGGCTAAAACATGCATATTTACTATTAATTCTACGTGCTGTCAAACTGATAAAGGTTTCAGTTTTTTATAGTGACGTCTCATAACCCAAATAAAACTAATATTTGGTATTCGGTACATCCCTAATCCATGCATGGCTCATGAGTGGGTCATGATTTAATTTTCCCAGAAGAGTTCATTGTTCCATGCGCAGTCTGTGACATCAAAATTTCTCAAGTGACCATTCTGAGTTGTATCGTGTGTATACTGTATATTAGGGTGACACACACACATACAGTATATGGTAAAAAATTAAAATAATATTTAAGGATGGCACAAATTTGAAGAAATTCGCCACCCGAAACTGTACAGTGTACAATGATCCTAAGGCTTCGAGTTGCGCCACCTCTAAGTATGCACGAATCGATCCAGTTTTTCAATTCCAACATCGTTAGTGGTTGTGGAATATGAGCAAATGTCATGAAAAATATATTTTTCATTTTCATTTTTTTTTGACCACTCTAATATATATATATATATATATATATATATATATGTAAAAATGAACCATAAATAATTCCCATATTATCTTATCCTTCATGTAATTCTTGTATTCATTTATATAGTCTCTGTATCCATTGTAAGAAAAAGTATCCATTTTAAAAATTCATGTGTTATATGGTTCATGTATTTATATAATTCTGTATATTCTTATATATTTAACTTTATATAATGCCTATACTCATATGTATGTACGTGTGTGTATTCATTTTTACATAAGGACCAAAATCGCCCAACGCGAGTTTGGATAAAATTTTTGATGCTTTCTACTTTGCTAAATAATTGGTGACCTGTTGTTTTTTAAAATCTCATAATCATTTTTTTAGATTTCGCTTAATAAGGAATCCTGTTTAAGCTTTGCAATGTTCACATTTTGTATACACTCTCTTTCGTTATAAACAATGAGATCATGTCTTGCCTAAGCATTAAAATTGTACATCTTAAACCTTAAAATTTCACTCATATGCATATTTTAGTGTAAAGATGCATAGTCCGATTTCCACTTTTAGTTAACTTGGCAGATCATGATAACATCAGATCTGAAAAGTCGCGGTTTAAGATAAAAATATGGTTTCGTCTTCAAATATTTTGTTTACTCGTTCAAGCCTTACCACAGCTAAAAAATTTACTTATTTTTAAATATTGTGCAAAAATAATACAGCCTTCTTAGCATTTAATAATAATAATGTTAGCAGTTTTTGGGTATATAAACCCATTAAAATTATTCCATTGGCATTCAGAAGCTAATTCAGAGGCTGAGCACTACCTGTATCTTTTAGCAGTAAAGTTACAATTGGAGAAACTTTTTATTGTCCCCTTCGAGCCTTGCTCTCTTCAGAAAAACTTAGAAAACTTTCCGGATACGCTATAAGAAGAATCCGGAACCTTCAGCATTTAGATTGCAAATCTACCAGAGTCCTCCGAGCCACTATAGAAGAACTCGGAGAGTAACATAGAAGAAAACCACTTCAAGTCACACATCCGTTGCTTGCCTCCTAACCAGAACCCCCGTCGATCCGAACCACCCCAGGGCCATAGACGGAGGGGTTAACAACTGGCGACCCTTTAACCAGGATCTTCACGACTCCAGGATTCTTCCAGTCTTCCAGACTCTGGAACCAGAACCAACACCCAGTTGACCGGCGTGTCACGACTTCTAGTTCGTCACATCCACCCTTGAACCGGTGCGTTACGACTCCAAGTTCTTCACGCCTACTTTTCATCTAGGAACAAGTGGCCAGCCAGACACGTCTTCAGGACACACCTCAAAGGATTTCGCCGTAGGAATCTTGTTAAGTACAAAACTTTTTTAAAATAATTTCTAAACATTTGAAAAGTCATTATTATTAACAATTAATATTTAGTATTGAGCCAGAATTAACAAAAAACACAGTGAACACTTCAGACACCAGTGATACACTCTTTTTATTGAAAACAGTATTGTCACAGTTATTTTACTTTTACTATTCTAGTTAGTATAGTATAATTTTTTAATGTACCAAACATAGTATTACCATACCATCACGTACATTTGAGTGAAATTTTGTTTACATTTTTATTTTTGTTTGCAATCTTTTCAAATTTTCCCCGAGTTAGGCAAATTGTTGTGCATTATTTTTTTTAGATAGTGTAGTTAGGAAAACCCCTTAAGTGATCATTCCATGAATTAAGATCGGTCAAGCAGACCTAATTAGAACATTAATAAGTACCTTCACATATGAGCGATTCAGACGGTGCGCTTTCTGACATCGAAGAATTACCTACACCCATTTTTCCACCTACCCCGCGCCCTTCAAACATATTCCCAAACACACAAGTCAGTATGTCTCAGTCTCAAACCCCCGCCCCAGCATATATTAACTTAGGCAGATTAGTAAATCTTCCTCATACTGTTTTAATTTTTAAGGGGACCATAGATAATCGTTTTGTTGAACCGCGCGTAAGACCTTGGGTTGAGTCTTTAGAGCAACATTTCTTACGCGAGAATATTACCGATGATGATATAAAAATCAGAGAAGCAAAAAGATTTATTGACCCTAAAGAGGGAAATGCCCATGACACAGTCACTTACGTCCCATCAATTAGCGAAGCTATAACATGGGACGATTTTAAACAAAACCTATTAGAATTTTTTAAAGAAATAACCCTTGCACAACCCTTAGCCACATTAGAAGCAGTCTTCCAAGCTAAATGGAAGAAAGAGGAACACGAGGATTTAAACAATTTTATTACACGTACACACAAACTTGTAGGAGAAGCCCTCCGGGCCGCAGAAAATGCATGTGGCATAACTTTTACTTCGAAACAAAGAAATCTAATAGTAGCCACAACCATTTACCAAAACCTACCCGGAGCACCTAAAAAAAAGTTTCAGGAGTTTTTAAATGTTGACAAACCTGTCAGTGTAGCCATAAACAAAACACGGGAACATCACCCCGATTTAGCAAACCAAAACTACCGAAAGGGTAGAGAAACCCCGTACATTATATTCAGCAGCAGCCACAACACCAATACCAACAGCAACAACAACAACAATATAAACCAAGGCAAATACAGGGAACACCCCAGAAACAAGCCCCCCAAACCCAGAATACACGCCCTCCTCCACAGTGTTTTAACTGTGATAGTTTCGGGCATATGATAAGTCAATGTAATTACCCCTCGTATTGCTCCCACTGTCACGAACATGGTCATCGCCGTGGCGATCGCCAAAAGTGTGCTGATAAAGCCCCTGCAGGGTATAGACCCCACTTTCAGAAACCAAACCAACCACGTCCCCAAAACGTATCCCAAAAGTCAACCAATCCCCAGAAACCAGTCCATTCCCAGCCTCAGTCGAACTACCAACCCAATAGATCACGACCACAGGGTCACCCACACTCTTACCCCATGTATAAACCCCAATACAACCAGCAAGGTCAACTAGTTCGGTACGTAGAAGTACCCGGGGAGGAATCATTTTCCCCAGAGAACAGTTTTCAAGAACACCCTCCAGCGTATGATATTCCCGTAGAATATGATCCAGGTCCTCCCATAGAAGACCATGTGAGCCCTTTTTTAGACCCTACATTGGAGGCAGCAGTTCAACCTCCTCCCTCCTAAATTACAGTAGTAAGCCCAGATACGCACACAAACTCCCCATCAGGATAATAGGTGCGGACCTCTTAGATTTAATAATAAATTGTAGTACGGATAACCAAGATTTAACTGCTCTCCTAGATACAGGAGCACACGCGACGTTAATTAAGAAACAATGCGTAGATGAATTACTAGAGAGTACAAATTATAAATATGAACTTAAGGCACCATCCTGCCAACTTAGAGGAGTTACGGGCACACCCATACCCACATACGGAGAAATTGAGTTATATTTAGAAATTGGAAACGCGGTATACCCCGCGAAATGTTGTATAGTGGACACAGTCGCCACCTTTCAGACAGACATCCTACTAGGGATGGATTTTTTTAACCGGAATCAATGGGAGATTTACCCAGCCGGAAAGTTAGTAAAGTGTCGAAATAGGACACACCATCTCCGCGAGGATGACAGACAACTTAATGCTAATAGACTTAGCTCAGTTCAGATTTCCGAAAGAAATAGGAAACCCCCTCTACTTGATAGCAGATCAAGTCGGCCGGTTGCATCCAGAGGGACAACCGCCCCAGAAATCAGACCCCAGGGTAATCAGTTCCAGTTGTTGAATCCAGTTGGATCAACCCAGGCAGTTTCCAGACAGTCAGTTTTCAGTCAGTCAGTTTTCAGTCAGTCAGTTTCCAGTCAGTCAGTCAGTTTCCAGTCAGCCAGCTTCCAGTCAGCCAGTTTCCAGTCAGCCAACTTCCAGTCAGCCAGTTTCCAGTCAGTCAGTTTCCAGTCAGCCAGTTTCCAGTCAGTCAGTTTCCAGTCAGCCAGCTTCAGTTCAGCCAATAAGGCAAATTTTAGTCGCCGAACCAGAATCAGATTCACAATTTTTCATATGCCCTACCGAGCATATAACAGTAGCACCTTATGAGAAGATTTGTTTCCTAGCAAAAGTAGTTAACAGTCAAGGAAAATTATTAGAGTCAGAGCGTACTCTGATTACAGAGAAAAGTAATTTCAAAAGAGATGTTCTTATTGCCCAAGTCCTTAGTCAGAGTCAGAATTCAGCTATCCCTGTTGTTTGTTTAAACAAAGGAGAAAGTCCTATAGAATTAACTTCAAATCAGAAAATAGGAACTGTTTCCACAGTAGAAGTAGATTCAGATTTCCCCATCAGTATGATAAATCGTGTTTCCAGTTCCTTAGAATTAAAGCCTTCAATATTAAAAGAAGAATATAAGAAATGTCTGAAGCACTCCCTTCAGGAGTCACCAGCTTTACAGGATCCCAAACTAATGGAATCACTTCTCGATTTCCTGATAAGAAATAAAGATGTGATTGCCCTAACCGGAGATCCTCTGGGCCGAACTAATTTGGTCCCTTTTGAAATCAAGTTGGAACCCAATTCCAAACCCATTTTCATTCCTCCCTATCGGGTTCCACATTCTCAGTTAGTCACTATTGAGGAACACATCAAGGACATGTTGGAGCAGGATGTCATTCAGCCTTCAGCTAGTCCCTGGTCCGCTCCTATGATTCTCGTCTCCAAAAAGGACGGAACATCTCGCCCTTGTATAGATTTTAGACGCCTGAATAACATTACCATCCCAGACCGTTTCCCGATTCCAAACATGCAGGAAACAATTCTGAACGTAGGGAAAGCGAACTTTTTTTCATCCCTCGATTTAGCATCAGGTTATTGGCAAATGGAGGTCAGTCCCGAATCTCGGGCATTGACTGCTTTCTCCACTAACCGAGGCCATTACGAATTCCAGGTTTTACCTTTCGGAGTCCGAAATGGGCCTGCTAATTTCTCTAGGTTGATGAATATAGTCCTTTCCGACCTATTAGGTGTCGAAGCTCTCGTGTATCTTGACGATATTATCGTCTATAGTTCGGACATAAAAACACACTTTCAACGCCTTCATAATGTGCTATCACACTTGAGAAAAGCACACCTTAAACTGAAGCTTGCAAAGTGCAATTTTTTACAAGAATCCCTGGTATACCTAGGATTCCTACTCTCGTCCACAGGAATTAAACCTGATCCAGCCAAACTCGAAGCCCTGGAAAGGTACCCTGTACCCAAGACCATCGACGACGCCCGTGCATTTATTGGTTTTGTCGGATTCTATCGGAACTTTATCCCCCAATTTTCGAATATTGCTAAACCCATTACTAATTTGTTCCAAAAAATTCGAAATTTAACTGGGAATCCGATCACCAACATGCCTTTGAAACTTTAATTAATAAACTAACCTGTCATCCCATTTTACAATATCCTGATTACACAAGACCCTTCATCATAGCCACAGATGCTTCCTCCTATGGACTAGGAGCCGTCCTGTTACAGGACGTAGACGGTGTGGAATTACCCATTGCTTATGCCAGTCAACTTCTCTCTGCACCTCAACGAAATTATTCCACTACGGACCGAGAGGCCCTAGCGGTATATTGGGCTTTGAAAAAATTCCGAAATATCGTCTATGGCTACGATGTAACCATCAAGACTGATCATAAGCCACTCACGTACCTCTTCAAGGACAAGCTACTTGAAGGACGATTGAGTAGATGGGCTCTGTTGATTCAGGATTTTGCAGCGAAAATCGTATACAAACCGGGAAAACTGCAAGTTATTCCAGACGGATTGTCGAGACTCAAGCCCGACGCCCGAGTGAATAAAATAGGACTTCTTCCTGTGTTCGACTACGAGTGTCTGCAATACTCCCAACAACAGGACCAACACACCCAAAACCTTCGGGCGCGCCTGGAACAAAAGGAACCATCGAAGGTAAAAGAACAGTACAACCTCAAAGATGGGCTCGTACATTTCAGGAACGAAGATGGAAACGACCTCGTGGAGATACCAAAGGATCTCGTTGATATAGCCATTGGACTTTGTCACGACTCACCTTTTTATGGACACATGGGGCCGGATCGCACCATCAAAAGACTTTTGGAGCGATACCATTTTTCCGAGATGAACAGAACGGTACATGAATACATCGCCGAATGTCCGTCGTGTTTAAAGCATAAGGGCAACGTACCATCCACGGCTCCAATGCATAAATATCCAGTATGCCAGAGGCCCTGGCAAAGAACTGGAATGGATATACTGGGACCATTTCCCAAAACATCAAAGAGAAATCAGTACATCATTGTGTTTACGGACCACTTCTCGCGTTACAGCGAAGTAGCCGCCATTCTAGACCAGACCTCGGAAACTGTGGCAAGAGCCCTAGTGGAACGCGTCATCCAAAACCATACCACTCCTTCCATCCTAATCTCGGATAACGCCCTTAGTTTCACTTCCAAACTGTTCGAGTCACTCTGTAACATGTGTAGAATTAAAAATACACACATTGTGGCATACCATTCGCAGGCAAACGGCTTAGTGGAAAGGCACAATCGAAAGATCTTGGAAGCCCTGCGCCACGTTGTCGATGCATCCTCCCGTACATGGGATGATTCCCTTCCCATGGTACAAACAGCCATCAACAATGGCTATAATGTGTCCATCGGGGACACCCCTCATTTCGTTCTCTATCACTACGACAAGCGTCTACCTTTTGATTTTCCCGACCAAACCGACCCGGCAGTCCTAGCATCTTCCGAAATGGCAGAAGCAAATCAGCAACTAGCTGAACGATCTTTCAAGATTTTTGACATAATCCGCTATGCCCTCGACCAACGAAACCAACAGATGGAGCAAGAGCAACATAGGCGTCATCCCCGTCAACGGACTATAATCGTCGGTATGCGATGTTATCTGAAGAGCGTGAAACCGCCAGGGGCTCATCGCAAATTATACCCAAAATGGGATGGCCCATATAGGATTATGAAAGACCTCGGAAAAAATCGTTATGAAATCCTCGACCTCCGGGATCATTCCAAACTAAAGATCATTCACGCTGACAATTTGAAGATAGCTTCCGAACAACACCTTCCCAAAAAACAGCTGCCAGGCGTTCGAGCCGCCTATCCTTCAAAAGGTCAAGATATTAACAAATCGGGCAGGGATCAAAAAACTGAAGTAGTCACCGCGGGAACCGCTACCCATGACGAAGATTGGTACCTCGTAATACCACCATTACTCGAGGCAATCTCTGAACAAGAGGAGGCCCCAGAGCCAAGCGTCCCATCGGACCCAGACCCTGGAGAAACCCTTCGAGAGGATCACTCAGTGGAACTCCACCATCCCCACCATCTCCTCTGTCACCACCCTCGCCGATTGATGATCGACGCACGGACCCTACATACCGCCCGCAAATGCATCACCCACGTGAACTAGAACCTTCACATAAGAAACGAACCCGCTCAGAATCCGAGCTCAACGGTCGACCCCCATTGCCACCAAAACGAGGCCGACCCCTTCGCCCACCAACACAAGTATCCACACAAGTATCCACACAACTACCCCCAGCTCCGTATAACTTAAGGCGTAGAAATGAATAAAATTGTCCCCCTTATAATTTTCCAAATTATTTACTCTTGTAGACCTAGCATTAAAATTTCTACCGGAGTTGTTATAGAAAAACTTGCAGAAGGTAAATTTTTGAAAGGGCATGCAGACCTTTATATAAATTTGCAACCCCCTGCTAGAATTAAAATCAATCTCCTTCAGATACAAACCCAATTAAAAACGTTTGAAAGTAAAGTCCAGAATTCTTTCCAAGGAAAAGATCAGATTAGTCGCGTTCTGTTAGAAAATACCCTCGAAAATATTCAAACTACAGCACGCGCCCTATCAGAAATATTAGCCTTACCATGGATACAAACTGAAACTAAAAATTCAGAAAACTTTAACCAAAGAAGTAAAAGGGGACTGATAGATATAGGAGGGAAACTGTTCAAAGGTTTATTCGGATTAGCAACCGAAGAAGATATTAAAAGAATTGAACTTAAATTGAATCTCTTCGCGCGAAATCGACAATATAATGGACACATGTTAGAACAAACTATTAGGTCATTACACGAAAACAATCGCTTCCTCCACTCCCTTTCGGACAGATTCACATACCTTGAATCCATGTTAGCTCAATACAAAGAACACAAAAGATATATAGAATTAATAGAGATAATGAACCTACAAGTAACCCTAATCGATAAATACTTACAACGAATAACTACGATTCATTCCAAGGTTTTGCGTGCAACCCAGCTAGCCCATGGAAAAATCACTCTTTCCACCCTAATACCATGGGAAATACTCCAGTCCTTGATTCACACCGCCCAGTCACAATTAAAATTATCACCCATATTCCCACTCAACCACACTAATTACCCTCAATTTCTAGAATACACCTGGACTGTACATGGACCACGCCCCTACACATACCTCATAATTATACCATTTTTCGATTTCCTCACTTATGACGTATATAAATTTCACCCTTTCCCAATACCCAACCAAAATAACTCTAATGTCTATCGATTGTATTTACCCACCGTACCACCTTACCTTTTCCTCACCAAAGATCTATCAGCTTATTCTATAATGTCAGATAGCGACGTCCGGCATTGCCGATTCCCGCAACCAAATAAACAACTCATCTGCCCTCCACTCAAACCAGTTATTCTTCCCACTACTAGGTCTTGCTTTATCGATTTAATTCGTGACCGGCATGCCCCCGTATGTTCATTTAAAAAATTTCATTCCCCTAAAACCATCCAACTACGAATTGGACCAGACATCTGGGTTTCCTTCGCGAACAGGACTGCCGCTACCCTCGAGTGTCCATCGAATTATTCCCTCATTACAATCCCTATGGTTATTCGGCTACCAATTGGTTGCTCCTTGCGTTCAAAAGCCCTCCAAATATACAACCCGTATAAGGTTACCCTTAATAACTCATACCCATTTCCGTCGCAAATTAAATTTAAACCCGTCATAGAGATCTTAAATCTCTCCATAAAACCTGTAACCATCCTACCCGAACTACATGCCCCTGAATGGAATGATCAATTGAGCCGGTTTAAAATTTCTGATGATAACCAAAATAATCTCTTACAAATACTACAACCGGTAACCATTTTCTCAACATCTGCCGTTAGTATCATTATTGTAGGTGCTATTATCCTCGGTATATTTGTGGTGAAAAGATCATTCTGGGAACAAAGAAAACCAAGTGACACGGAACATGAAACTATTTATGCACGACCAAGAGTGCGTACCCAGACCACGTGAACTAGACTTAACCACCCGACTTATGTTGTATATATAAATCTGTATTATAAAACCAATAGTTATCATCTAGTTAGCATTAGTTAGGCTGTTACGTTATTATATTAATATCATTCTAGAGGGAAGAGCCCTGTAAAAATGAACCATAAATAATTCCCATATTCCTATATTATCTTATCCTTCATGTAATTCTTGTATTCATTTATATAGTCTCTGTATCCATTGTAAGAAAAAGTATCCATTTTAAAAATTCATGTGTTATATGGTTCATGTATTTATATAATTCTGTATATTCTTATATATTTAACTTTATATAATGCCTATACTCATATGTATGTACGTGTGTGTATTCATTTTTACATAAGGACCAAAATCGCCCAACGCGAGTTTGGATAAAATTTTTGATTGGCTTTCTACTTTGCTAAATAATTGGTGACCTGTTGTTTTTTTAAAATCTCATAATCATTTTTTTAGATTTCGCTTAATAAGGAATCCTGTTTAAGCTTTGCAATGTTCACATTTTGTATACACTCTCTTTCGTTATAAACAATGAGATCATGTCTTGCCTAAGCATTAAAATTGTACATCTTAAACCTTAAAATTTCACTCATATGCATATTTTAGTGTAAAGATGCATAGTCCGATTTCCACTTTTAGTTAACTTGGCAGATCATGATAACATCAGATCTGAAAAGTCGCGGTTTAAGATAAAAATATGGTTTCGTCTTCAAATATTTTGTTTACTCGTTCAAGCCTTACCACAGCTAAAAAATTTACTTATTTTTAAATATTGTGCAAAAATAATAGCCTTCTTAGCATTTAATAATAATAATGTTAGCAGTTTTTGGGTATATAAACCCATTAAAATTATTCCAGTCATTCAGAAGCTAATTCAGAGGCTGAGCACTACCTGTATCTTTTAGCAGTAAAGTTACAATTGGAGAAACTTTTTATTGTCCCCTTCGAGCCTTGCTCTCTTCAGAAAAACTTAGAAAACTTTCCGGATACGCTATAAGAAGAATCCGGACCCTTCAGCATTTAGATTGCAAATCTACCAGAGTCCTCCGAGCCACTATAGAAGAACTCGGAGAGTAACATAGAAGAAAACCACTTCAAGTCACACATCCGTTGCTTGCCTCCTAACCAGAACCCCCGTCGATCCGAACCACCCCAGGGCCATAGACGGAGGGGTTAACATATATATATATATATATATATATATATATAGAGAGAGAGAGAGGAGAGAGAGAGAGAGAGAGAGGATTGCCAAAGTAAAGAGACACCTTCGGTTTTTCCGTAGTTCTTATTTGATAAGTCAATAGATAAATATATTGTGGGGCAATGTACTATCCGAATGTTTTGGCTCCTCTTGCGGGGTGAGACAAGACTCCTTGCTCTCCCCTATGCTGTTTAATGTGTATATTGACGGATTAATTGCTTTACTTAATGAAGCAACAGTAGGATGTTGTAGAGATAACACAAGGATAAATAACTTAGTTTATGCCGATGATATAGTCTCAATAAGTCCCTCTGTTGAAGGTCTGGATCGGCTACTAAAAGTCTGCGAGGGGTATTCGCAGAAACATGACATTCTTTTTAATGTTACAAAAATTAAGGTTATGCAATTTCATCCTAAAAGCTGTAATCGGCCAGCTGATATTAGGTTTGAAATGAAAGACGAAGTAATTGAGAAATTACAAGAGTTTAAGTATTTGGGTCAAACTATTACCAGCTCCTTGAGTGATAACTCAGATTTAAGAAACCAATCTCGAAGCCTGTGTGCTAAAGCGAATATGACCATAAGGAACTTTCGATTCTGTACAAGTGAAGCTAAAGACACTCTCTTTCGTACTTTCTGCAGTAATATATATACGGACAGCAACTCCGGGTGACTTATAAAAAAGGTTCTGGCACAACCCTAAATTTGCTATACAACAGGTCTCTTAGATTCTTACATAAATTACCCCCGAGATGCTCAGCTTCGCAAATGTTTCCTACCCGCAATGTCCCGAGCTTTCCGGAGGTAACAAGACGCGCTCAATACAGTCTAATGCAAAGAATTAAAAAATCAACTAACCCGATTATCCAAGCTATCCATGAGTCCTGCCGTTTATCCTCTAAGGCCTAAGCCATGGAATTCTTGGTAAGAAAACGTCCGTCTGTAGCTCCACTTAACTTCGACATTACCATATTATTTTTAATCAACTGTATATATTCTTATCCTTAGTACGTGAATTGTCATTGTATTAATAATATTTGTCTTACGGACTATAGTCTGCCAATAAACCTTTTAATTTTCATTTTCATTTTCATAATGAATCAATCGTGGGTACGTAGTGGCCAGTGTTGTAACACCGCTTCCCGTCGATCAGCGAAGTTAAGCGACACTGGGTCAGATAGGAGCAGTTGGATGGAAGACCGTCCTCTGCGTCCAGGGTTTAGTTTAGATGCGGAGAAGGAGGTTAAACAACACCATCATAATTTTATTATTGAATAAATATATTTAGAATCGTGTTGCTTTCTCCTTTGCATTATGTAACGCTGACACACACGTTCTGGCATTCCAGTGATGAACTTTGTTATTTGTTCTCGAGGACAATCATCGTTGTATCTATTTACTTTTGTCACGCCTCTATGTATGTATGTATGTATGTATGTATATATATATATATATATATATATATACATTATAACTGCAAACACGCAGTATAATTAACGTAAAGAAAGACGCTTTGTATAGGAGAATTTTCCGCGCAAGATGAGAGCGAAAGAACGAAACAAATGAAAAAATGAGGTAACCACTCGGGAATCGAACCCGGGATCTTCCGATTCTCGTGTGGTTACCTCATTTTTTCATTTGTTTCGTTCTTTCGCTCTCATCTTGCGCGGATAATTCTCCTATACAAAGCGTCGTTCTTTACGTTAATTATACTGCGTGTTTGCAGTTATAATGTATATAATGTTACGGCATGCGGGAGGTGCCCCTTTGGGGCATTGGTTTCTGCGCGCATGTAGAGGAATTACGACATTTGATTGAGTGAGGCCCGTGGTGTAATGGTTATCATATCTGACCGGCAATCGGAAGATCCCGGGTTCGATTCCCGGATGGTTACCTCATTTTTTCATTTGTTTCGTTCTTTCGCTCTCATCTTGCGCGGTTACTTCTCCTATACAAAGCGTCCCCCTTTGGGGCATTGGTTTCTGCGCGCATGTAGAGGAATTACGACATATGATTGAGTGAGGCCCGTGGTGTAATGGTTATCATATCTGACCGGCAATCGGAAGATCCCGGGTTCGATTCCCGGGTGGTTACCTCATTTTTTCACTTGTTTCGTTCTTTCGCTCTCATCTTGCGCGGATAATTCTCCTATACAAAGCGTCGTTCTTTACGTTGATATATATGTGTGTGTGTGTGTGTGTGTGTGTGTGTGTGTGTGTGTGTGTACCTCGTTAACCTCGTTTCTGTTCCGTGCGTTGTCTCTCTTCACAAGTTCAAGCTGGTGGCCCCGCCTCTAGGTCTGGCTTGGTGGAGGAGCGAGCTGCTTTCTTGCGCTCTCCACCGTACATAGCCAGGTACACACGGCTCAGCTGGTACCGTCCTGAGCTAGACATCTAGTCTTCTCTTGAAGACTTCAACTTTGACCCCTGCAACGTTTCTGAGGTCCTTTGGAAACTGGTTAAAAAGTCTTGGCCCCCTGACAACCAAGCTATTTTCCTTCAGTGTTGAGGGTGTCCTTTGTCGGGCCTTTAATTTGGGAACACTACACATCCTGCCTTTCCTATTTTCCCGTGTTGTTTGAATAGTAATTGGATTTAGTTTGAGGTTTGGTACCAGTTTTTCCATCATTTTCCATATGTAGATTATGGTGTACCTCTCTCTTCTTCGTTTCAGGGAGTACAGATTTAGTTTACATAGTCTTTCCCAGTAGTTGAGCTCTTTGCAGCCATCAATCTTGGCTATGAAATGTCTCTGCGTTTCTTCGTTTATTAGTTTCTTCCTTTTTATATGGGGACGTCAAGACTGAGCAGTATTCAAGTTTTGGTATAATTAGTGTTTTTAGCAGGGAAATCATTACTGTCCTGTCCCTTCTTCTGAACGTTCTTAGGATCTGTCCCGCGACTCTTTTTGCTTTATTTATCGCTATCTGATTTTTTGTTTCGAATTTCACATCATCGGTCATTATTACCCCAATATCGATCGCTTTCGTGCTTCTCTGAATTTTCTGTCTATCTGGAGCATAATATGCAGTCTAAGTTCCTCTTTTCTACCATATCTCAGGAGCTGAAATTTCTCGGTGTTAAATGTCATCTTGTCTTCTGACCATTTGTACATTTTGTTCGTGTCCCTCTGCAAGGCCTTCACTTCATTTACATCGCTGATTTTTCTGCTGATCTTTATATCGTCTGCAAAGGATGTTACTATACTGTTGCTGTTTACTCCGCTGTCTATGTCTGTTAGCATATTAATGAACAGGAGTGGGGCCAGTACTATACCTTGTGGTACTGAACTGCGTACTTCCGATTCTGATGATAATATACCTTGAATTTTGACGACCTGTAGACGTTCTCTGAGGATGTTGTAGATCCATTTTCCCACTTTACCTGTTATTCCCATATATTTCATTTTATGCTATTATACCGTGATCACATTTGTCGAAAGCTTTAGCAGAATCCGTGTATATGACATCGTAGTTGTCAGTGCCTTCCAGTGCATCTAGGATATTGTTGTAGTGTTCTATTAGTTGTGATAGGCATGGTCTACCTGATCGGAATCCGTGCTAATTTTCGTTGAATCTTTCCACTGTCTCCAAGAAATCATAAATTTTCTCTCTAACTATTCTTTGAAATACTTTGGTGAGGTGGGACGTCAATGACACTGGTCTATAGTTCTTTGCTTGATATCTGTCCCTCCTTTATACATAGGGACAATGTTTGCTCTTTTCAAGATGCTCGATTTTTCCCCAGTGTCTAGGGATCTTTTCTATATCCAGTAAAAAGGTGTAGCTATTTCATTTTTACAGTTTTTAATCAATAATACGTTCCAATTGTCTGGATCTGCAGCTGAATGTGGTTTCATTTGTCTGTATCGCTTTGTCACTTTTTGGGGTACTGAAAATTGATTCATACTGAGCTCTCAATGTTTCAGATATTTCTTTTGGATCGTCGGTTAGTTCATTATTTCTCCTCCTTAAGAGCCCAATAGTGATGCGCGTTTTTGTTTTCCTTTTTCGCATAGCTATAGCAGTATTTTGGATTTTTCTTTATTGCTTCTACCGCCTTTTCCTCTTCCTTCTCTGTATGGTCCTTAATCAGGGCTTGTATTTCCCTATCGATACCCTCCAGTTTTTCTTGTATTACTTTCCTGGCATTATCTTCGCAGTTGGCTAACTTCGCCTCCACTCTTTTTCTCTTGCGAAATATTCTTCTTTTGCCTCTGTGGCAAGCTCCTCTTTCCTTTTGGCTGTGATTTCGGAGTATATTTTTCTAAAATTCTCAGCGTTTTTCCTTCCAAGGTTGTTAGCATTTCTTCGGTTGTTTTATTCTCTAAAACAGTTCTCCACTCTATTTGGACCATGTGCGATCTAATTGCTTCTTTCCTCAATATGTGTATTGTCTTTTAATGTTGTCGTCGTATTTGATATCTCGATTAAGTTGTGGTCTGAGATAATGGTTGGCAATCTAGGTATTTTCGCCGCAGGACTTTTGGCCGCCAGACTTTTCGCCGAGGGCGAATTTTCGCCGCAAGGAATTTTCGCCGCAAAATATATCATTTGTATAGATATATAAATATAAGCCTACCAAATTTTCTGAACTCTCTAATACGTCGGGTTTGGATGACTTGGAAATTTTCATTTATTCATTCTCTTAAATAAGTGATTTCATGTACTTCAAAGGTTTTGAACCCTTAGGTTTTTAAAAACCATTTTTGATGGTTTAAGGTGATACTGCACATGCAATAACAGATACTGTCAAAGTTTTATAAAATTATATGCCCTTGTCTTTGAGCTAACTGGTCTACCCCTAAGCTCCGCCCACAATAGTTTATTTCGGTGCGGTGCTTACATTTAGATTCCATTACTTAAGCCCTCTAGGATGCCATATACAGTTAAAAGCAGCCGAGGAGGAGAAAAATTAGTTGACGATGTTAATTACGTGTACCGAATCGACAGAAAATGTGATAAAAAATCGTATTGGAAGTGTGAAATAAAAAACTGCAAGGCAAGAGTGCATACAGTTTTAGAAAGTGACGCTAAAATAGTAATTTGCAAAACATTTGGTGAGCATAGTCATTCTGCAAACCCATCAAAGCCTAAAGTGTACGCCACAATAGCAAGTATGAAAACGACTGCTACTAACTCCCAATTATCTGCAAGATCACTAATTGCCGATGCTTCTGCAAGCCTAGATGATGCAGGTTGTTATCTAATGCCATCAATTGCAATTTCATCAAGAAATATTAGAAAATGGAGGCAAAAGAATATGGATATGTTGCAAAAGTACATAATAGAACGTAAACTACGCTAGGATCTTTAGGAGACATTTTTTAAATGAATCCATCAAATAAAACGTTAAAACTAACGAAAATATTACGACTTAACCTAACCAATCGTCAACTTATTTTTTATTTTTTTAAAATTCTTTTGCGGCGGCGAAAATTCCTTGCGGCGAAAATTCCTTGCAGCGAAAAGTCCTGCGGCGAAAAGTCCTGCGGCGAAAGTTCCTAACGCAAATGGTTGGGGTTATTTTAATATCACCAATCAAGTTCGTGTTACTCGTGAATACCAGATCCAGGCAGTTATTTTTTCTAGTATTTTCTGTTATCTGCTGTGTCAGCATAAACTCATTTGTGAGAGCTATCAACATTTTTGCTTACTCCTGGTCTTCTCTTGTGCCCCCCCTTGTCCTGGTATATATATATATATATATATATATATATATATATATATATATATATTCCTATCCACCTTTTTGTATTTTATAAATATGAAGTTAAAGTCTCCGCAGATCATTATATTGGGGGATGGAGGGTTTATGGCCTTTATTAGCTTTCTAATATCATCATTGGCCTCCGAGAATTTTTCGATTGGGGTGTTTGGAGGTCTATAGATGACTATCAGTATCACTTAGTTTTTCTATTTCCACTGCTGGGAGTTCCACAAAAGCTGTTTGATTTACTTATTATCGTCTCTGTCATATGACTTCATGTACATATATAGCACAGCCACCTTTACGTCTCGTTGTTCTATCTGATCTTAGTAAGTTGAAACCCTCTATATTTCTCTCTTTCTCATCAATTCAATGTTTGCAGTTTTCACAATTTCCTTGGCAATCCTTAAGATGAGTTTCTGTGAGGCATGCGATGTCCGCCCTTGTTTCGTCCATAAATCCTTTCAGATACGAAACTTTGTTGAGTATATATATATATATATATATATATATATATATGCAAATAACTGCAATGACCGCGCAGTATATAAATGAATAGAAACGACATAAGTATTAAGGAACGTTTCTGCACACGAGGAGGAGAGATAACGAAATAATGAAAAATGAGGCGGTTCGCCTCATTTTTCATTATTTCGTTATCTCTCCTCCTCGTGTGCAGAAACGTTCCTTAATACTTATGTCGTTTCTATTCATATATATATATATATATATATATATATATAAGCACACCGGACAAAAAATTAGTCACCCCTCTCAGAATGTACCTAATAACGTGTGACTCCGATTTCCTATGAGTAGAATTATCTGGATTCGTTCTTCCTTGCTCACAGACATTATGGCCTGTACAAAGAGAAAAATATGAATTATGGTTTGTAGAAATAGAAAAATATGAATTTCTCCTATGATGCCGGACTTATGGGACACTGTATATATATATATATATATATATATATATAGGTGGGAGAAAAGTTTTTAAGGATATTATACATACAAATAATTTGTTAATAATAAATAAATTCCAATGATATCACTGCGGTGTATGCGATACTTTTAAAAGCAACAATACAGGGCCAGGAAGGAAGGCCCTACGCCTAAGGCTCGAATTGAGGGGGGATGGTATCCCCTTGTTAACTCAAAATCAAATTATCATCCCCCTTGTTGTTTAGATAAGGGGATGGCATCCCCCTTGTTAACTCAATCAAATAACCATCCTCTTATTAACTACATAAAATACGCTTTAACATCAACATATATATATATATATACCTTTCGTTACCTTTGGTTAGCTTTCGCCCCAATTGTTCATTCTGACGAAGGTCAAGCTTTTCACTCCACCTTAGACCTACAGTTTAACGTGGAATCCGAACCACGCCCCGCCAGCAGCTCAGCGTCTTAACCACTTGGCCACCTAGGGTACCCATTTATCTATCAACCACTTTCTTTATTGTGTGGAAGGATGAACTCAGCCATGTCAAAGGCCGAGGAGTTTCCGTGACGTCACGGTCAGGAAAACAACTTGATTGGTTCTTTAAAATTCCTAATTAGCTGTCATTGGTTGTTTTTGAATGATTAATAGCCTACTATTGGTTAAAAAAAGTGCACTGTGATTGGTCGTCCACACATTTCCAGAAAATTGTCTGAGAGCGAGGATGTGTTATGCCTACTGGCAGGTTGCGAAACAAAAAAATGGTTAAAACTCAAAAAATCAATAACTTCGTTAATTTTGAATTCGGGGGGGTCTGGCTTTAAACAAATTTATTCTATTGCTGTATACTACCGAATGCTAACATAAAAAATTATGAACTCGAGGTGGGGCTATTTGCTGCATATATATATATATATATATATATATATATATATATAAGCACACCGGACAAAAAATTAGTCACCCCTAATAGCACCGATAGTAGGAAGTTCAAGGTCACACAGAGGGCGCTGATCGCTGATGTAGCATTGGTAAGTGACAAGTAGCGGTGACGTAGCACACAGGATCAGATCTGTTTCGTGAGGTGGTGAAGAACAAAGTGTGTGTTGGATATAGTCTGCAAAATGGGTCGTGAGGCAGACGTTACTCAGTGGCAAAAAGGAGCCATCGTGTTTGGCAGAGCCCACGGACACAAAATGTCTGAAGTAGCCCAATTTGTTGGTGTGTCAACGCGTACTGTCCAGCGAGTTTACAAAGAGTGGTGTAGTTCGCAATCAACTGACAATCGACGGCGTAACTGTGGCCGGAAAACAATTCTCGACAATAGGGGCCGCCGCCATGTTTCTCGTCTAGTAACTGCAAATCGTTTTCAAACCAGAGAACAATTGCTCCAAGAAACCAATGAGGTTCTCCAGCGACCAATTTCCGAACGGACATTGCGACGAGAACTGCATGCGATGGACATCTGGAGCAGGGTACCACGGAAGAGGCCGCTGTTAACAGCAAGTCACAAATTGGCACGTTATAAATGGGCTCAGAGGCACAAAAACTGGACTGCGGCAGATTGGAAACGTGTAATTTGGTCCGATGAGTCCCGTTTTTGTTTGTTCTCCAATGATGGGAAGCGACGAGTACATCGCAGGTCCAATGAAGCCTTTAATCCTGAATGCGTCGAAGGTGCTGTTCAGGCTGGAAACAGAAAGTGAAGCGCAGGAATAGACACCCACGGACTCTGGCGGAACTTCGGGACCGGCTGATGAACGAGTGGCAGCAAATCGATGTTCAGTACATGCACAACCTCGTAGAGTCTCTGCCTCGCCGGATTCGTGCGGTTATCAAGGCCAGAGGCGCCGTCACACGTTATTAGGTACATTCTGAGAGGGGTGACTAATTTTTTGTCTGGTGTGCTTATATATGTTGGTATTGTCACTACGTGTACTTTTAATTTTTATTTCTTTTTTATCTTTTTGTAGCGTTAGCAGTGGATAGTTTTTATTATTACTTGTTTCAGTACGTGTCTTATTTTTATTTCTCTTTTAGTCATAATTTTTAGTTTTTCACATTTATTATTGTTTGGTTTATCTTCTCGTTTATTACCTTCAAGAATATTGTACTAATTTATGGCATTTATATCGTGCTAATAAAGCTCATCATTATCATTATCATAAACGACGTTTAGCCTCGTTAGTAGTTGGATGGGTGACTGTTCTTTATGTCCGGATAACACTGTGCAACAATTTTTTGTTTATGTTGATTTTTCGATCTTTTCTATGCGTTTCGACCACGCTGATTACAGATTTGGCATCGGTTTTGCTCGGAAAATTAGTTTTTATATGGTCAAATTTAGAAATCTTACTTTTAATTGGTTAAGGCCCATTATTAAATATTTGTACACATTTGGTTTCTTATTTCTGTTTATGAAATGTTTTTTTGTATTTTTCAGATATTTGAATTAGAATTATATGGTGATGGCTACCAAATAGGCCCTGCAAACTGCAGATTCATTTTCTTATGTTTGCGGCCATTACGTCAATCCAAAGCAAGTAAAGCACAAAACTGACACAGGAACGAAGTTTTGTACAGCATATCACGCTTACTTTGGCATGCCCATGGGCGATCAAGATAAATCATGGGCACCTCACTTTTGCTGTGGAAGCTGCCGTTCCACATTAGAAGGATGGCTGCGAGGTACCAGAAAAGGCATGCTATTTGCTATTCCTCGCATTTGGAGTAAGCAAACCAATCATCACGATGATTGCTACTTCTGCATGGTAGACATTTCACTCTACAAGAGAGGTAAAGGCCGAAAAAATGTCCTATATCCAAATATCCCATCTTCTATTGCCCCAGTCCCCCATAATGAAGATTTACCCGTTCCATGCTCAGAAGCATGGAGGAAATAGAAGAAACGCCTTTAATATCCTCCGATGAAGATGAAGATGCTGACTTCGAGGTAAGCTCCAATACGTCACCCCATTTCCCCAACCAGAAAGACAGACGACCTAGTCAGGGATATGAACCTTACGAAAACTAATGCAGAAATTATGACGGCCCGCCTTAAAGAGTGGAATCTTTTGGACCCAAGTGTCAAGATCTCTTTCTACTGGAATAGGCATTTGCGATACGCTTCTTTCTACTCCTGTTTTGCATCGAGCTCTCTCTGCTACTGCTGTGATGTGAATGACCTTTTTGCTGAGATAGGAATTGAATACAGCCCTGCTGATTGGCGTTTGTTTATTGACAGTTCAACTAGAAGTTTAAAAGGCGTCCTACTACATAATGGAAACACGTTTCCATCTATTCCTGTGGCTCATTCGGTTGAATTGAAGGAAGAATATGAAAGTGTAAAGCAGTTGCTAGACAAAATAAACTACAGTGAACATAGCTGGGATGTATGTGGCGACTTCAAAATGCTAGGATTCCTGCTTGGACTACAGGGCGGTTACACTAAATATTCGTGTTTCCTCTGCCTTTGGGACAGCTTCCAACAGACAAAATTTTGCTATCCCCGCTGCCGTGACCCGACAATTCAGCGCAGGACAATTCAGCGCCGACAATTCAGCGCAAGACAATTCAGCGCGAAAATACCAACAAAGAAGAAGAAAGAACAAATCCAGAGGGAAGAGAGGCTTGCAACTGTTAGGTTAGGTTAGGTTAGGTTAGGTTTCTAGTTTTTGAAATAAAATCTTAATTTTAACAATTCTAACAAATTTTGTTTTTTTAAATAAAATTTTAATAATTATACTCCTTTGAATTTTATCTCCGATTTGTCACTCCTTCGTTATGTCACTCCTTCGTTACGATATTTATGTCACTCCTTTGTTATGTCACTCCTTTGAAATGTCACTCCTTCGATACAGACCCAATTTAGCATATATATAAATATACAAATTTTTCTCTCTTTTATTTATTGCGATTTATTTTTATTATTTTTAACTAAACTTTTAACTGTACTGACTTGCGCTGAATTGTCGGCGCTGAATTGTCTTGCGCTGAAGTCTTTGCGCTGAATTGTCGGCGCTGAATTGTCCTGCGCTGAATTGTCGGTGCTCCCCCTGCTGCATATCAAGCTTGGTCTTATTAAGCAATTCATCAAAGCTTTGGATGCTGAAAGTGATGCTCTTTATCATATACGTTCAATGTTTCCCAAACTTTCTGAAGCTAAAATCAAGGGATGCATATTTGTTGGACCTCAAGTCAGACGCATGTTAGCATCTAAAGAGTTAGAAGGAAAAACGACAGCTCTTGAAAAAAATGCTTCGCAGTCATTTCAGCTTGTAGTCCATGGATTTTCAGGTAACAAGAAGAACGACAACTACAAAGAGCTAGTAGAAAATCTACTCAAACACTTTCAAAGGTTAGGTTGTAGAATGTCACTGAAGTTACACTATCTGCACTCGCATTTAGAATTCTTCAGACCAAATTTGGGTGACGTAAGTGAAGAACATGGTGAACGTTTTCACCAAGATATCTAAACCATGGAGGGGAGATATCGGGGAAAATGGGATGAAGTTATGATGGGCGACTATATCTGGTGTTTAATACAAGATAATTCACGGGACTAAAAGAGAAAAAATCGTTCAAATGTACATTTTTAAGCATTATCCGTTTAGATTTGTGAGCATATTTGTGTGCATTATATATACATTATATACACATTATATATCTTTAAATATGAAATATATTTATTTTCCTTTCCTTTTCTTCATTGTGATTTTGCTCTCTGTTAAGCCGCTAGGTACAAAACATATTTTATGGTTTTCAGAAGAAACTAGAGTTTTCACGAGAAAACTAATGCGATTTTTTAATTCAGCGCACCCAAAAACATAAAGAAACACCAAAAAAATAAGATAAACACAAATTTTCCAAAATTTTGTTACATACAGTAGTGTAATGTTACGAACGGTGGTTCGGATTCTATATTAAATTATCATATATTCGGCTGTTAGTACCGAGGTAAATCGAATTACCTTACAGTATGACGTCACTGTTTACATTTCTAAAGTGGTGGGCGGAGCTTGGAGTTTTGCAGACAAACAAAAGTATTGGTAAAAGAAGCATTTTAGATTAAAGCTTAATTATTACTGGTAATTCCTCAGAAACATTCGTAATCATATAAGGAAAATGGGAATACTTTAAACATTTATAAGATAACTACAAATACAAAATCAATAACTATCATATATCTTGTATATATACATCCTATAATATTCCGTAGGTCTAAATTCCAATTCTTGCCAGGACGAAATTCGTCTGCACGTGACGTTATATAGATATCTCATATACAGTGGCGGATTATCACTGAGGCTATTGAGACTGAAGCCTTAGGCTCCCATGCTTGAGGGGCCCCCCAATCAACTGAATTTCGATGATATAATTCGAGATTTCGCAAACTTCTTTGATTAAATATGACAGCGTACACAAACTGACAAATTCCGTGTTTTATTTTATGTTTTATTGGCCCGAAAGTAAAGTTTGTTTAATACTCTTTGGTTTTGGCAAACGGCAAAATACACTGTGTTAAGGTTCTTTTAAGTTTGTTTCTCAATTAGCTTGAGCACTGTACATATAATTCGTGTAAATGTACATGTACATGTATTGTTAATAAAAAGCTATACAAAAGGGCCCCCATATTCTTCATTGCCCCAGGCCCCGAGGTGTCTTAATCCGCTTCTGATCATATATATATATATATAATAATGAAACCAGTCCAACAAAAAACAGGGCTTTCGATAAGTTTATATATACTATCATCAGCGCAATTACTACTGTTATAAAGTTTTAGATTTATAAATTAAATAAATATACAGTAAATATTATAAAAGTAACATATGTACCTAAGTAGTATGCCCGCAAAAGGGCGGAGTGGAAGTTGCAATTGCATATTATGTAATTTTGCAAGAGTGCCACCCCCTATGTTGCAAGAGTGCAAACCTCCACCCCTATATTCCAAAGCACCCCCATCCCCCTTTGTTGCTAAGCCCCTCCCCCCTTCGTTGCCAGCTCTGAAATGGGACTGCAAGGGGTATGCAACTTGGAGGCGGAGTTCTCCCCAAGCTGAACCCCCCAAAAGGGCAGAAGAGAGAGAGAGAGAGAGAGAGAGAGAGGAAGATGAGAGTACCAACCTTTGTTGCCAATCCCAAAATGGGAATGCAAGGGGCATGCAACTTGAAGGCGGAGTTCTCCCCCAAGCTATTCCCCCCAAAGGGGTATACCTAACCTAAGAGACCTCTATGGGAGGGAAGGGGTTTCCTCACCACCCAAAGGGCCAGAAACAGAAAGGACCAGAGGTCCTTGCTCGGCTGGGAGCCGAGCTTGTATGACTTCGTCGTCCGCCTCCCGCTCTTTTATAGACCTCTAATCGGTTAGTTGGTTGAGTTGCCAGATAGCGCCATGTATTTAATTCACCAGCCAATAGAAGGCTGAGTTGCCAGTTTGTGTTATATATTTAATTAAACCATATATTAAACACCCAATAGAAGACTGAGTTGCCAGATAGCAATATTTATTAAATTAATTCATA